>JAFFST010046559.1:11375-25712 GCA_022414735.1 Noturus placidus | reverse complement strand
ATAATACTGTTTGATTTTAATTTATTAGCCTGAATTTCACATCTAATATTGTCCACCTTATCAGTGAAGAATCTAATGAAATCCTCTTTCACACCGAGCTGCAGATATGGGAAGAACCAGCATTATTTCAATTAAGTGAAGAATGTTCTTAAAATCTGTGCAGAATGGCTTTTTCCTTAGCATCACTTTCCATAACTCGGCGTATGTCTTATCGATGAACTAACCTTTAACTAATGTTTTCAGAATTCTCCATTCCCTTTGCACAGCTGTAACATCACATCCATTGTTTGTCAAGAGCTCTCTGTACCAATTCACCAATATGTCAACCTGCTCCTCGCCATAGGTAACAACATCTTCTGATGACAGAACACTGAAATGACCTGATGACCTCTGATCCCTTTGCATGTCCTTTCTCTGTAACATTCACCAGCATGTTTCCAAATCTTCTTTCTAGTTCTTTTACAGTAATATCAACTGTTGTATCAATGACTGCATTCAGATCATTTGTAAATGTAGTATGACTTTGGGGGCCCTTAAGTTCAACATCTTGGAAGGTTATGACAGGGATGTTACTTGCAGCTGTCCGTCTCTTGCATACTGGCAGTACTTCCTGCTTCTCTGTACCTTCAAAATATTTCCCTATGTGCTGTAAGAATTCCTGGAGCTTCCCTTCTCTCAGTGGCATTTCCTTGAACTTTCTAACTGTCTCTAGACAACTTTCAACAGCTGCTACCGCTTGTGGGAAGACAAGAGATACGCTCTGAAGTGTGAGGCTGAGTTTTGAGACCTCTGAAAAAAGATCATGCAAAATGTGACAGAAGGCAACAAAAGACAGGCTTTCCATTTGCAGCACAATGTGCTTGGCCCTTCCCTTTATTTCAGTGTTTTTGGATGTGGCTGCAAGGTGCTCCATGTGATGATGCACAGCAGTGTACTGACCCTGCCCTGTTGAATAATTTGACTGAAGGAAAACTGAGAGTACCCGATAAATGTGTGCCAACCAGCGCTGAGTTTTAACAGCTGAAGGGTTTCTTACTGTACAGCCCAATTCTGCACCTATTGCTTTAAGTTCTCGCTTGCTTTTGCAACCGAAGTGATAGGTTTTCCACACAAGCTGCAAGAGGTCATAATAGCTCTCTATCTACCACACTGTAGTTCTGCTCCGCGGGTGAGAAAATTCGGGAGAAATAGGCGACGGGGTGGAGCTTCGGTTTCTCCCTGAACCGTTGGGATAAGATGGCTCCTACCCTACTTCCGAGGTGTCTACCTCCACTGTGAAGGGTATTGAGGGGTC
The DNA here is from genome assembly GCA_022414735.1 of Noturus placidus. Classification (NCBI taxonomy): domain Eukaryota; kingdom Metazoa; phylum Chordata; class Actinopteri; order Siluriformes; family Ictaluridae; genus Noturus; species Noturus placidus. Next base: position 24,418 of record JAFFST010046559.1, on the reverse strand, counting down.
TAGGTGCCTTAAGACGGCGGCGGTTGAGAAGGCCAACTTGAGCTTCTCGAAAGCTTCTTGGGCGGACGGGTTCCACTGGAGGCGGCTAGGTCTCCCCTGTAGGAGGGAGGTGAGAGTTCTTGCTACTGTATTGAAGTTCCTTATAAATCTACGATAGAAGTTGGCGAACCCCAGGAAACGTTGTAGCTCCCTAATGGTTGTAGGTGTGGGCCACTCCTGTACAGCCTTGACCTTCCCTTGGTCCATGGCGACTCCCTGGGGACTAATCACGTACCCCAGGAAGGCAATCGTGTGTTGATCGAATTCACACTTCTCCGCCTTTACATATAACTTATTCTCCCATAGACGATGTAGAACCTGGCACACGTGTTGAATTTGGTCTTCTTGAGTGTTAGAGTAGATGAGAATGTCATCTATGTAGGCAATCACATGTCCCGAAGTACATCATTAATGAGGCACTGGAATACCGAGGGAGCGTTGGCCAGCCCATACAGCATTACTAGGTATTCGTAGTGCCCCGAGGTGGTACTAAACACCGTCTTCCACTCGTCTCCTTCACGGATATGCACCAAATTGTAGGCGCTATGTAAATCCAATCGGGTAAATACCTTGGCAGTACGGAGCTGCTCCAGGGCGGACGGGACCAAGGGTAAGGGGTAACGATACTTTATACAACATTGGTTAAGTTCCCGGTAGTAGATACAGGGTCAGAGGCCCCCTCCCTTCTTCTCAACAAAAAAGAACCCTGCGGAGGCCGGGGACGTGGAGGGTCGAATATATCCCTGGCGCAGCGCCTCCTAGATGTACTCCTCCATAGCCTCCTGTTCCTTGAGGGTTAGGGGGTACACTTTTCCTCAGGGCGGCATGGCGCCGGGCAGGAGATCTACCCTGCAATCATATTCCCGGTGAGGGGGAAGCCCACTTGCCCTCCTCTTACTAAAAACCTCTCAGAGATCGTGGTATGCCGGTGGGATGACCACTGGTTTGGCCGGATGGGGGCTCTCTACTGTGGTGGAGGTCACTGGGATTACCGGGTCCTGGAGGCACCGAGTGATACATTGTGGGGACCACTGCACGATCTCTCTCCGTGCCCACGAGATGTGGGGATAATGCTGCTGCAACCAGGGAAGGCCGAGGACCACCGGATGACGCGCTATCTCAATGACATACAGCCGGATGGTTTCATGATGTAGGGCACTGACCCAGAGGTGGAGGGGTTTGGTGCAATGGGTGATCAACCCACTCCCGATGGGGGAGCCGTTGATGGCCTGGACATGGCGCAGGTGTTCCAAACGACGGACAGGGAGGTTATATTGCGTAATGGTGGCTTGTGATATGAAGTTACCGGCAGCCCCGGAGTCGATCAAAGCTTCTACAACATAGGAACTACATGAGTTCTTAAATAACACAGGGAAGGTAAAAGCAAACTGTGTTCCATAAGGGGTGTCTGCTTACCTTCGGTTGCGGACATAACCTTACTGGTCTTTCAGGGCACTTTAGAAGCATCGGTTCTCCCGGAGTCGCATCTCCCGTTCGCTCAGGCAGGCTTTTCCCAACTCCATCGACTCCTCAGGACCTCCCGGACCTGGCCTAGCCTGGACAGCGGGGTGAAGGGCACGTCCCTTGAGCAACCGGTCAATGCGAATGGCTAGCGTGATCAAAGTGTCCAGTATCCCCTCGTCATTGCGGCATGCCAGTTCTGTGATAATCTCTGTGTTTAACCCATGGCGGAACAGGGTTTTCAAAGCCTGATCGTTCCATCCGCTCCGTGCGGCGATGGTCTGAAATTCCACAGCATAATCTGCAACGCTGCATGCTCCTTGGGACAATGACATCAGCTCTTCCCCGGTCTCTCAGAGATTCGAGGAATGATCAAAGACCATGCGAAAGCGGGCTGTAAGCTGCTCATAGGAGCGGTTCCCCGCTCCCTCCTGCTCCCACTCGGCGGTAGCCCAATCAGCGCTTTGCTGGTTAAGTACTGCATAAAATGGACGATCTTCTGCTGATCCGCCATGTCTGGATAGGTAGAGAAGAAGAGAGAGCACTGTAAGAGGAAAGCCCGACAACGGGCGGGATCTCCGTCGTACTTCTCCGGTGTCGGTGTAGCTGGGAGCCGCGGCGAGGGCTGAATGCTCGAGCCGGGCATGATCGTGTGTGCCGCTTGTCTGAGATGCGCAACCTCCTCAGTCAGGACGACAATTTGCGTGCCCTGATCACTTATCATGCGACCATGTCTCTCGATGGCCGCTGACCATCTAGGATCTCCCGCTGGTTCCATAAATTTGGCAAAGTATTCTGTCACGCTGGGCATATGGGAGGAATCAATCACGGGAGAGGTGGAAGCGAGGAGAACTGGTGTAGCAAACGCCAAGTGCCTTAGATGCCGGCGCGGGTCTAGATCGGAGCGCGTGGATTAGACGAAATGACTTAGAACGGGGCAGGTAGAAGACGTAATCCAAAATGTACCGAGGGTCAGGCGATCAGACGAACGGACTAGACTGTAGCAGGCAATAAACGGTGTCAAAAAGGCATAAACACGGTCAGGTACACGGAAAATCACTACGAGATAAACAGGCTTGGTAACGCTACGCAACGAGTCGGATAGATGTATACTTCGCATCGGGTGAATGCGACAGAGGGGAATTTATACTGGTAAGCGCGGCGTGGAATGATTAGCGACAGGTGCGGGCACTTAGAATTCACGGGAGTTGGAGTCTGCGGAAAGCGCCTGTTCACTGTTGGCAGCGGACGCGTCTGGCTGTGCTGTGACATTAGGAGAGTGCTAGGAGAGTGCTAGGAGAGTGCTAGGAGAGTGCTAGGAGAGTGCTGCTTACCCTTGTGGTTAAATTCTATGCTTTGATTGCTGTTCTGGTTTCAACTTTGTGCCTGGTTTTGATTCTTAGTTTGGTTAGCCCTATATTGTTATTGAGTATTCTCTTCACTTGTATGTAAATATGTTCACATGGTTCACTGGGAGTAGGGGTGTAGCTGCCATTTATTTTTGGGAGAGGGTTCCTTTTGTCTCTGTTTCTTGTTTAGGTTGTTAGGGAAGAGTATTTGTATTTTCTTTCCTTTTAGATAACTTAGCTATCTAATCATAGAACTCTTTTGATTGATATTTTGGCCTTGGCCCACCCTGAAGACACGCCTGTTTTTGGTTAATTTGTACAGATATGTATATACTGTCACTGAATATACCTCAATTTGTTAAACAATCTGGTGGTGTTGTTTTCCTGGCTCCCTCACTTACACTTAAACAGAATCAATCAACGTGAATGGTGAGCTGGCTACTCTGTACGGCCCAACCTAGACTGGGTCGTAACACCTACTTTATCTTGGGGAAATGTAAAATTTGTTTACACAAATCGGTTAAATGACATATTTCAGTGAGTATGCCATGATTTACAACATGTGGCTTGAGGCCCTGTAGCAGCCATTTTGTAAACAGAATTTTTCATGAAAATTGTCATCAATAAGGTAACACCAGTGACACCCATGTATAAATAAACTTTATTCAAAGCTATTCCTTTAGTTCTTTTGTATCACTCAGTGTTCAGGATTATAACTTCTTTTGTTAATGCTCCTTTGCACAGTTATGACTAAATTGAGTGCAGCTGAGAAGCAGCGGCAGTACAGGCCACATAGGTAAGCTGATCCCGAATGCAGAAAATGATATTTGCAGAGCAGGAAGCAGGGCTATACCAGAGATGTTAAAATGAAAAAGAGGAACAGAATGAGTGAGTTAAGTGGAAGAGCACAACTAAAGGCATGGAGGGTCTGTCAGCAACAGCACAGGGCAGGCGTTGGAGCAGGAGTGGATGCAATACAAGAGGACAAGCTTGTAGCACAATTACAGGACAGGCTCTTTAACTTCAAGAAACAGCTTTTTAATATTTGCTGGCAATACAGGGTGTGCAAAAAACTCAGTGATCCTCACTGTCAAAAATTCTCTGATCCACATTGATTTCAGTGAGAACTACATTTGTGAGCAATCCAGTCGACCCTCCACACTGGGGTACTTTATCTGGCAAACAAGAACCCCATGCCCTTCTGCATGATCTTCCCCAGCAGAAGGCATGACCCACCAGCTGTATGGGCTCATTTGGACCCTATTCTTCAATTACTGTCAAAATACCACACTAATGTCCAAAACTTTTTTTAGTGATGGACCTGCCACCCAATACAAGAACCATGTATTTGGTGTGTTGGACCACACCAAAGAGCTTTCTCAACATGTGGAACTTCTTTGAGGAAAGTCATGGAAAGGGTGCACCAGATGGAATGGGGGCTGCACTGAAAAGAATGGCAGACACATTAGTTAGGCAAGGTAGAGATATCCCAAATGCACAGACCATTTCCCAAATGCTAAAAAATACAAGCAAGGTTAAACTCTTCTATGTAAGTTAGGAGGAAGTTTAGAAGAAGGCTGAGGGTTTGAAAGATGTCTGTTCACCATCAAGGGCACAATGAGGATGCATGATGTCCTCAGTGATCCGCATGGCATTCTAAAATACAGGGACATCAGCTGTTTCTGCCTGGTTGCTGAGAGAATGTTTGTTTATGCTATGGTCTAGATGAGGTTACTCTTGTAGCCATGGATGCAATTGATTAAACTGATGAAGTTTAGACCCAATGTCATCAATCACCATCACAGTGGGGGAATGGTGTGTTGTTCGCTATGATGACGAACCCTACCCTGTCATAATATTGAAGATGGAGGAAAATAATGTGGAAGTCAAGTGCATGCAACTAAATGGAGGGAATAAGTTCTTTTGGCCGAGCCCCAGAGATATTAACTGGTATCATGATGACCAGATTGTGTGCCTGATTCCAGAGCCCCTAGCACTGAATAGGCATTCAGCTGAAATTGATCAGAAGTTCTGGGCAATCATTCTGAGACAGCTAGACAAGTGAAATATGGCAACATAAATTCTAAAATGGGGAAAGTTTACCCCTCTTAGTTATAACTTAACATAGCATGCCATAAAATAGTAGCAGTCAACTGCAGTTTAGGTAATTGTCTTTGTTGGGCCTTTTTAGTTGTTACTCTTAATTGAGTTCAAATGTGCTTAATCTGTTGTTTATGAATGTTCAAGTGTTTTGACTTATTGTCAATTACTTTGATTGCATGCCAAATGAAACCATCTTCTTAATTAGAATTGAGCAATAAGGATCTTTTGTCTTGTATGTCACTGGTGTTTCATTGTGTCACTGATGTTACTGTGTGTTTTTCTTTATCATTTTCTGTATCATTAAATGAAATGTGTCATGTTTGACATCATTTTAAATTCATTACATTTTGCTACACTCGAGTTCAAAGTCCAAGGACTGCATCATTACTTGTTTATAACAGTTATATATATATATATATATATATATATATATATATATATATATATATATATATATTCATATTTATAGGAAATTCATAGTTGTGCAACTTAAAATGTTGTCTTTTCAATGTTTTTCTCTACCTCTGACTGATGTGCTGAAGAGATTGAAAAAAAAAAATTCATAAAGGCCTTTATTATTGCCAAATAACTATGGTAACACCAGTGACAAATAGATGATACATGCCATATTTAAATAAATGCACAAAAAAAGATAAATGACAGCTGTGGTCAAAGTTTAAATGTTAAACAAAAGAAATAAATTTTAAGATATTCTACCTTTCCAAACGTGCACATTTCTATAGAATGACCCAGATATGATGTTCTTTTTGTGGAATTCTCTGTTTAGCAAGATGTAACCAGACCCCTGTCTTCAAAACTGTTCCACTTTCGACTCATCAATCCATATAATATTTTCCCAAAAGATTTGAGGATCATCAAACTGTCTTTTGTCAAAATTCATATTAGCTTTAATGTTCTTCTGGATTAGCAGTGGTTTTCGCATCACCACACTTCCATGGATGACATTTTTGCCCAGTTTCTTTCTGAGATTGGACTCATGAACAGTGATCTTTTTTTATTCGAGCGGCCTGTAAGTCCTTTGATGTTGTCCTTGGGTCTTTTGTGACTTCCTGTATGAGTAATTGATGTGCTATTGGAGGAATTTTGGAATTTCAGCCACTTCTGGAAAGGTTCACTACAGTGCTAAGCTTTTCCATTTGAAGAGAATGGCTCTCACTGTGGTTCTTTGTAGTCCCAGAGACTTTGCAATATCTTTGTAACCCTTCCCAGACTGATTTATTTCAATCATCTTCATCTTTAATTTTGGTGTGTTCCTAAATTTGGTGTGTTACTGGGTAAGACCTTTTTAACCAAATTCATGCTGTTGAAAAAGTTACATTTGTTCATTTCATTGAACAGGGTTTGCAGTAATCAGTCCAGATTGCATTACGAATGCAATTTCATAAATTTAGGAAATTAGTAACTATGGGGCAAATACATTTACACACAGGCCCATTAAATAACATTATCATGGGCACAGATTCAACAAAACGGGATAGCTGAACATTAGGACGAAAAAATCACCTTGTCTTTTTCCAGTCTTCAACTGTCCAGTTTTGGTGAGTCTGTTCCCATGATAGCCTCAGATTGTTGTTCTTGGCTGACAGGAGTTTTATGTTTTTTTGCACCATTCTGTAAGCTATAGAGACTGTTAAATTCCCAGGAGATCAGCAGTTTCTGAAATATTCAAACCAGCCCATCAGGCACCAACAACCATGCCACAGGTCACAGAGATCACATTATTTCTCCATTCTGATGTTTGATGTGAACTGAAGCTCTTGACCTATATCTGCATGCATTGTCTGCTTGCATTTTTATGCATTGGACTGCTGCTAAATGATAACTGCATGAACGTGCATGGTGGCTTGATGGTTATCGTGTTTCCCTCGCACCTCTGGGGATGAGGGCTTGAATCCTGACTCTGTCCTGTGTGCACAGAGCTTGCATTCCTCCCTCAGGCCAAAGTCATGTGTTGTAGCCTGATTGGCATTTCAAAATTGTCTATAGTGTGTAAAAGTGTGTGTGATTGTGCCCTGCAATGGGTTGGCACTCCATCCAGAGTGTTCCACACATTGTACCCCGAATTCCCTGGGATAGGCTCCTGGCTGCCCCATGATCAGGTCAAGTGGTACAGAAAATTGATTTTACTTCCTAACTAAGTGGATAGCAAATGTATCTCTAAAATCTAATTCAGCGTGTTACATTTCACTAATGATGACGAAATTCTGAATCATCATGACTGATAGTAGTTATGGCCTAATTGTCATCAGTAGCAGCAAATTCAACATTTTGAAAGTAATTTTGAGGCATTGGGTTTTGATTGCGAATGGTATTTAGCAGCAGACGTACTAAAACAGGAGTGAACCGCCAAAATCCCAATCCATCCAAAAGATGGCGACAAAGAACGACTTAAGAAGGGTAGAACGGCAATAGAACAGCGCAGGCGCTTCCACAATCATTCAAAAATTCACTTTAATTGGTATTTTACAACTAGACAGCGAAAAAGTGGTTTATAATAACAAAAAAAAGGAATTAGGCCTAATTAATTAATGAACAACAACAACTATTCCATCCATCTTCTATACCGCTTATCCTTCCTTCAGGGTCACGGGGAACTACAACTATTATTATTATTATTGTTATTATTGTGTCATTTTTTTATTATTATCACTGTGTAATTATTATTATGTATTTTTTGTAATTATTGTGTCATTTTTCGTACAAATATTACAATGCAATACATAAATACGCTTTCCAACTAAACATGCAGACACACACATGCACGCACGTACACACGCACACAAACACTCACACGAACACATGCACACAAACACACACACGGGACGCGCAAGCATTTCAAATGCTTGAAGATATATATCATTCAATACATTCAATTGACAATGTGGATATTGTAAGAAAAATACCTTATCTGTAATTGCGTTTTCCCCGAATCATCTACATACCTGCATATAAAAGAAAAATATGCACAGTTTGTTGAACTTGCTAATAATAATTTAAGAAAACATTAAATTTTTTCCAGGTTTTTTTTAAATAACGCATACGCAATTTTCTTATTCAAATAGTTAAAAGTAAGATATTATGCATAGATCAATAAAACAAGTCCCAATCATTTTATTAGTTTTATTTCTTTTTTTTTTTTTAAATAATGTTCTCAAACCACTGATTATGTCCACAATGTACTTGTGTGAGGTTTCGATAACCATGCTTCAGAATTTATGCATATGATTACTAAGCCTAGTGAATGTTGTAGGGAGGAATTTCTCATGTATTTTTACCTTCTCGTGTGTACAGTTTAACTTCACACATAGGCAATACAGTGCGCATGCTCCTTGAGGTGAGTTTTTTTATGACCAGGTGAGTGGATTTTCTTCAGGTAACAGTGGAATTTGGCTTAAGGACAGGAGACTAAATGCGGTAGCACGACGTGTGATCTGTTCAGCAAAAAGATTCACCGATGTCAATAGGTGGTATAATGGGAGATTGGCAGGTACGTTCTTCTCCGTTGGGTCATGGAAGGTGTGTGCTTTTACTTTTTTTAACTTTGAATAATCAACGGGACTTGTTTATAGCCCACAGCTGCGTTCTCAGAAGAAATAACAATTTTATTATCATGCACTTTAATTAAGATCACAGCATGCACATTTTCTTATAGTAGGCCTAGGTGAACTAGGTGAAAAGTAAAATGTCTTTCCTGAATCCACGCATTTGTAAATAGTTGTTGCAGAAGTGAATATGCTCGTACTTAAGAATCTGTTGTGAGAGCAGAAACTGACTGGTCGTCTTACTTCGAGAACACATTTCAATAAACAAAAGTCATAGGCTATGTGTTAGCACGCCGGTAAATAAATAAATAAATAAATAAATAAACCGTTTTCTAGGAAAACTATTTAGTTGCATGTTACATTTAAGCATTTTGAACGATGCTGGCTCATCTCAGACCTCAAAAAACATACAACCACAATTTTTGTATGTTAGTTTGGTTTATCCTTTTTTTTTTATTCATCAATGCATAATGTGCATCGACGTTTTGATATAAGCCCGTGAACAGCTAAAATTTGAACATGTTTAATATAGCATATTACTTTAGACGGCGCGGTTCTGGTGTTGCAGTGTTCAAGAATGCAATAATTCAAAACTAAGAAATAATTGTACCGTTACATAGACTGGCGTGCGGTTACAATAGATATTTAAGTTAACTAAATACAATAAAATAAAATACAATAAAAAATAGTTGCTTCAAATTCTCCATTTGAGAGTCTGAAATATCTATATGACTGAAATATACGTGTGTGTGTGTGTGTGTGTGTGTGTGTGTGTGTGAGAGAGAGAGAGAGAGAGAGAGAGAGAGAGGTCATACAGTATAGTAGGCTATATATAGATTAAGAGGTGGCGACTAGTTTCACTATTACACTATTACCTAAGCGTGAAACCCCCACAAAAAAGTAGCCCAGAGAGCCGTTTCTATTTTACTTTTCTCTGTCATTATTGCCATTCTGAGCAAAGTTTCTTTCGTTCTCTCATTAATGACAACTGTTTGGGGAGGTTCCTCACCAAAATGATAATGGCGAACAGAGAGGACCAACGCCTTAAACTGGTCGACCTGTTCCTGACTGGCAACCCGGGGTGCTCGTGTCGCCGCTTTCGAGCGCCTAAACCCCACTCGTCCACTCGCTCATTCATATTTAACAACCTATGTTGTTGTGTTAATTATTTACATTTCTAAAAATCGCACACTTTACTTGTCCCGTACACGCACAAGGATTGACATCTTAGCATAACAGTGGTAGTACTGCCTCACGGTCAAAGGTCTCAATAGGTCTAAAACAACAATTTACGAAAGTCAGTGTGGTAACAAAGTATTTCTGGCGACGGAGAGACGTGGAGTATTTGCATTGCATGAAAGGCTCAATGATATGCTTAAAGATTTTATTTTGCGAGCTGTCATTCATTGTGACACGTTCTCTGTTAAAAGATTCAATCTGCATACATTTCAGGTATGATCACAGGAAATATAGGAACAATTTCGTAATTATTTCCTATTTTCAGGTCATTATGGATTAATTATAATAAGTTGTATGCATTTAATAAAACACTTTTATGTTAGCCTTATTTTAAGATTTCAGCTCTACACATACACTGTTCATTCGTGACTTGAAAAGAGAAAAAAATATTGAAATTCTTGAGTTCTCTTGCCAGGTTTTACCTGAGTATAGTTACGGATGTTGAATAATGAGAATGGAGCGGCGGTTAATATGCTAATGAGGAACACCAGTGTTCATGCAGTAGTGCGCGAGACTCTTAACTTTCACCATTAGAGGGAGATCTGAGCGCGCGCACAGCTCAAGCTGCCAAAAAGCCTGTCCTGCTTAGCTTTTGCGCACTGTGCAAAACTAGGCAAAAGACGCTGTTCAATCTACAACTCATGAAAATGCTTTGGAAATTAACTGATAATATTAAATATGAAGATTGCGAGGTAAGACAGTTTAAAGGATTTTTTTTTCAAAGACACACTGTTATTGTGATTTTTAAATTATGTTATATTATTTGTAAGACATGCGTTTACTGCTGAATGTGCGGTGTTGAATGGTATACTACTACTACCACTACCACTATTATTATTATTATTATTATTATTATTATTATTATTATTATTATTATTATTTTATTTTTTATCATCATTATTATTACTGTTGTTGTTGTTGTTAATAATAATAATAGTAATAATAATAATAGTAATAATAATAATAATAATAATAATAATAATAATAATAATAATAATAATAATAATACATAGGTCATGCATTTAGTCATAGTATTGTTTCATGTTCCAAAGCGTGTTTTCTAACTTTGCATTTGCGCTATGTTTGCGATGAGAAAGGTTAACGCCATTTGAAAGCTTTCATCATTAATATGTGGGAGCTGTTGTGGAGTGGTACAGCCAGTTGAACATGTTTTTGACCTCCTAAGCAGGACGGGAAACTTTGGTACTTCTTCCTAATTTTGGTGGTTTGACTTGGTTATTACAATCGAGACTTTATCTAAATCTTTTGTTATTATTATGTTACGTTTAAAAATGTAAGTAATAAATTGCACCAGAGAACCAAAAACACCACTGCGTGCAGAAACGCTGAGAAGAGAAGGGAGCTCAGTTTTTTTCTTCCCTTCGTCAAGTGTGCTTGCACGGTAAATGTGGAATCGTAAACCTCGGAGTATATTCGCTCAGAGGGCGATTTAACTTGTTCGATGTAGCCATGTGGTTGTTTAATTCTCTGGGACGGGATGTAAAAGGCCATAGAGAACAGAAAGACGGAAAACGAAGCAAAAGACAATGAGACACAGCGCAGATGACCGCCCTATACCAAAACTAAAAATATGCTAAATGAAATGGCCTCAGTGTTTGATGAATTTTCAAACGTATCAGATGTGCTCTGTTTTCTTCCGTTTCCCGGTTCATTCTATCGTTTTTTTTCCACTTTTGCTTGCCCTCGAACCTTTTAAAATGTTTACCTCTCTCTCTCTCTCTCTCTCTCTCTCTCTCTCTCTCTCTCTCTCTGATTCGTCAGACGCAAGAGAATGTCCCTCTTTTTGCCTCCCTCCCGCCCTCCCTCCCTTTTTCTCACTCCCCTCTCTTTCTCACCCCATCTCTGATTAGATATACCGATTCCTCGTTCAATGGACGTCATTTAGTGCAGAGTCTGCCTTGAGTTGCTTCCTCGCTTCACGCTCGATTTCCGACCATTCTTCTCTTAAGCGTTCGTGTAATATTAATAGACATGAATATCTTCTACTAGGAATCCACAAGAAGACGCAGCTCATTGCTACTATGCGCCTAAGCAAGGGATCAGCTCACTGACAGAGCGAAGCGATGGAAAAGGGATTCAACACACTTTAATCAGTTATCCGCAAAAATCTAACCGCTGCATTTTAACAGCAAATGAAGAACACTGGGAATCTACCCAAACTCTGATGGATTATCGTGGTTCTTCTTCACTTATTTGAACACTGGTCTGCGTGATCTCGACGCAGAATACAGTGCTGAGTTTGATTCGTTTGTTTATTTTCGCTGTTTTGTCGACACTCGTCTTTCCCAAATTCTCGCGTTTAAAAACGCTCGGAAATCTTCGCAGATGTTAGTGCACAGTTTTTCCGCGATGGTGAGTGACAAGCAGGGCTACAGTTGAAACAATCTCTCAAATTTAGACTCTTTTCGTTTTATCCTCTAGCATCATGCAGGCTGTATTTAAAAAAAAACCATACGATATTATAAGAAAATTTTATTCGATTTATCTTCTCAACATTTTTTTTCCCTTTCTTAGCTTTAAATAGTAAATAAACGATCCCTAAGTCTGGAAATTGCACAGAGATTTATAATGCTCCAAATTATTTGCCTCTGTTAGCCATAAATGTAAATTATTATTATTATATTGTTGTCACCATCAAATGTAGCCCTAACCCACACCTAATAGAAAGAGGCATATATTCGGATATGAAAATAAATTTGTCTTGGAACACCGAGCAGGACGCTTCCAGATGTGGAACAAATGTTCCAAAAAATCAGTCACAGTGAATCTTGAATATTTTTTCTTCTTTTCTCTTTTTCTCTTTGTACAGGATCGTCACGACGGCACCAGCAACGGCACAGCTAGGCTACCTCAGCTGGGCAGCGTGGGTCAGTACAGCAGTGCACCGCCGCTCTCCCACACGCCGAACTCGGACTTCCAGCCGCCCTATTTCCCGCCTCCCTACCAGCCCATCTATCCGCAGTCTCAGGACCCCTACTCGCACGTGAACGATCCATACTCCATAAACTCGCTGCATGCACAGCCTCAGCCGCAGCATCCAGCCTGGCCGAGCCAGAGACAGAGCCAGGAAAGTGGCCTGCTGCACCAGCACCGTGGCCTGCCGCACCAGCTCTGCAGGGAGTACCGCCGAGAAGTGCTGCTGCCGTCGGCTCACGGCATTGACACTGGACTCACAGACTCGATTCCCATCCATGGAATACCTCATTCTTTAGACGATGTACAGGTAAGGTGAAGCGTCAACTTTTTCGTTACACCCCCCCCCCCCCCC
>JAFFST010046558.1:172579-185136 GCA_022414735.1 Noturus placidus | reverse complement strand
ATATATATATATATATATAATTTATTTACAATATAACACATCTGTTGTTATCTCGATATTATCAGGCCAGAAAATCATAGTGTAATGCCTACTTGTTTAGGTGGATTTGTGTTGCAACTTCATAGTAAGAGTTTGTTTCATGGATTTGTGGATTTGTGGCTTTGTGGATTGCGGCTGTGTGGCTCAGTCGGTAGAGCAGGTTGTCCACTAATCCACTAATCGTAGGGTTGGCGGTTCGAATCCCGGCCCGGGTGATCCCATGCCGAAGTGTCCTTGGGCAAGACACTGAACCCTAAGTTGCCCCCGATGGCAAGCTAGCACCTTGCATGCAGCTCTGCTCCCATTGGTGTGTGAGTGTGTCTCATTTGTAAGTCGCTTTGGATAACAGCGTCTAATAAATGTAAATGTAATTTGCAGCTTCTTGGTTAGCTTCATGGTGGATGCGAGAGGTGGCTCAATGAGAGGAAGCAGACACAATGGTTTGCGTGTTATCATACCACCACGAACATGTGCAGCCCCAACACGCATCACCTGCCGCCTGGTGAAGCCCCAAAAGCTCTCCACTCCACCTCCTCTGGTGGAGGGTGAGGGTTTAGCTAGCCGAATCATCTCACTGGGTCCAGCTAGCATGCAGTTTTTGGGGTGAGTAAAACATCCTGACCAACTTTCCCAAAAGATTTTACAATACTAACATTAGTTGTAATTACTAGCGAGATTAGTTATCATTTTGAAATCTCACTCCTTCATCAGTTCAAGTGATTAAGCTCCTGAGACAAGACCATAAAACCTGACTTGTTACTAACGGATACTTTAGAAAAATGTCCACTGTGATGTAATAACTCAATCTCATGGCTTGCCAAAATTTTGTTTTCCAGACCGGTGATTGTGGAGATCCCTCATTTTGCAGCACTTGGTCGGGGAGACAGGGAACTGGTGGTCTTAAGGAGTGAGAATGGCTCTGTCTGGAAGGAGCACCGGAACCGGTATGGTGATGAAGTGTTGGAGACTATCCTCAATGGCATGGACGAAGGTGCGTATTTGGTCATGTTAATTTCGTTGCAAGCTAATATTCTGGTTATTTTAATTCTGAATTTAATGGAGCAATTGTTCTTTATTAACAGTTTCCTTTTTTTAATCTATGGGAGAATCATTAAGTATTCAAATAAATCAACTGGTGAATCATCTTTTCTGTATTTTTTTCTAGATTTAGAAAGTCAGGAGGAGCTTGGGAAGAAGCGTATCAGGCGCATCATCTCCACTGATTTCCCTCTCTACTTTGCTGTGGTCTCCCGCATCCAACAGGAGAGCGACTTGATTGGCCCTGAGGGCGGGCGTCTAACCAGCAAAATTCTTCCGTTGGTTCAGGCTAATTTCCCTGAGACGTCTGTCACCAAGCGAGTTCGCCTTGGACTGCAGGTGAGCTTGGATGAGGAGGATAAAGAAGAGTTAGGACTATTGTCACCATAACACAACATTCATTGACATTTTATGTCATTCAGTCGCATGCTACCATTCCGTCCATGCAAATAAAATTATTGAAAAAAAAAAAATTGTAAAAATATTAACCTCTGAAACGTTAAAACCTGAAATATCACCATAGTTATTTCACCAGGCTGGTTTGTAGAGGTTTGATATTGGTATGTATGGTGTGACCTGATAAGTTGAGTTAAATAAGAATGTCAGAATGAAAGAAGGCATGAATACAGCACTTATGAATGGTAAATGTCTCAGACATGGATTGCATGTAATGTCTATGTGGCTCTGCTGAGGCTTAAATGGTGCAACTGCATTCACTGCAATATGCACTAAAATGCTGGAATTGCAAATATCTCTATATCTAAAATACTTTAAACCTTTGTGTCATATGCAATAAGACTATATGGCCAAAAGTTTGAGCACACCTGATCATCAGACCCAGATGAGCTTTTTGAACGTCCCGTCTCACTCGGACCCTGGCAATGTCTTCATGAAGCTGCTTTGTGCACAGAGGTATTGTCATGCTGGAACAGGTTACATTACATTACATTTATTCATTTAGCAGACGCTTTTATCCAAAGCGACTTACATGAGAGCACACTCATACACCAATGGTAGCAGAGCTGCATGCAAGGTGCTAGCTTGCCATCGGGGGCAACTTAGCGTTCAGTGTCTTGCCCAAGGACACTTCATCATGGGATCACCCGGGCCGGGATTCGAACCACCAACCCTACGATTAGTGGATTAGTGGACACTTGGTTCTGGCCTCCTAGTTCCAGTGAAAGGAAACTGTAATGCTACAGCATACAAAGACATCCTATACAATTGTGTGCTTCCAAATTTGTGGAAACAGTTTGAGGAAGACGCACGTCTGGGTGTAATGGTCAGGTGTCACAAACCTTTGGTCACTATTCCTGCTTTGCCGGACTAGAAGAAATATACACATTATTGCCTTATTGAGTTGAATGGTGGATGATTTCTTATCAGCATGTTGGAATGGCTTCTGAGGAAAGTAAGAGTAAGTGCACAGAGACTGACTAAGGTGGTTTTTACATGTATGATGAATAATTGGAATGTGCCTTTGTGATAACCATGTCTACGCCTTTGAAATTACTGATGCTCGATAAATACAGGATTTTCACAATTATCTAATTCTACTTGGTTAGAGTTAGGTTAAATGCATGTATTCTCTTGTCCTGCTTCTGTAACAACGGGCTCATACCAAAGTTTGAACACATTTTTATGAACAATTGAACCATGCACTTATTTGCATTATTTCCTTTGTTTGTAAACATTATTATCCAAAACTGTGCTTTGTAAATAGACAGACAGATGACACATACTCATTATAATATAAACAGGGTCATATATAACAGAGTAATATCTTTCTCCTTGTGATGTGAACGAACCACTACAATAAGGTCTGTTTAAATGAGAATTTTTGTAACAATTTCTTTTTATAATAAATATGACTATCTGACCAGTTCATTCGTGTCTTGTTTGCTGTTCAGTTATTATCTCAATTATAATCGCTGCTGAGAATATATTCAACTTTTCTCTGTCTTTTCCCCCTGCTTCATCCCATATTTTTGTCCCATTTGACTTCTCTTCTTCATTCTGGCTTCTCCGTCAATTATTATTTCATCTGTTATTGCAAAATGTGCCATTTAAATTCTTGATTTTTTTTTAATAATATGACACACATTCTGCATTTATCCTTTTCTTATGTTCTGCGTCTCTCGCTGCCATTTATATTCCTTTTCCTTTTACAACGCTGTACTTCTCCTTATCTTTTTCTTTTTTTTATCCGTTACACACATCCCTGAACATCATTCCCTACATACTTTCCTTTTACTGCTATACCTGGTGCTCAGGCCCAGCCGGTCCCTGATGAGCTGGTGGCCAAGCTGCTGGGGAACCAGGCTACCTTCAGCCCTGTGGTGACCGTGGAGCCGAGACGCCGTAAGTTCCATCGGCCCATTGGCCTGCGCATCCCGCTGCCTCCATCCTGGAGGGACAGTCCGAGAGATTCTGGCGAGGGTGACACTACCAGCCTCCGCCTGCTCTGCAGTGTCATCGGTACGACAAGACTATACGAAGAGAAACACTTGGTTCAGAAGGGTTAATGTTAATAATAATAATAATAATAATTATTATTATTATTATTATTATTATTATTATTATTATTAGCAATTTACAATGCTTCCATGTGCTAGTGCTTACAATAGAGTCAAACATTACACAGTACATACCTAAGCACATATACACATAAGCATTTACATTACATTACATATATTTATAAATGATATTTTTCAAAATATTTTATTTTCTTACAAATATTTTGATCAAATTTACAAGTACAGTAGTAACAGAATACATCTATAGCATACATCTCCTTCATATTAGAGTAATATGAGGTCCTGTCATAGCTAGCTCCTTTCATAGCTAGCTCCTTTCATAGCTAGCTCCTTTCATAGCTAGCTTGAGCCACAGGAATCACTTTATATAAACTATGAATAAATAATGACTGTTAAATGAAAAAGTGAGAAAGTCTGAGAGGCACTTGTAAAAGTATTCCTATGTCAGAGTAACAGTAAGAGTTCTCACTCATTTTCAGTGTCCTCTTTATCCTGGTCAGAGTTGCAGTGGATTCAGAGTGTACACCAGCAACACGGGTTCTAAAACAGGAAGGCAACAGTTGTGGCGCATATATTTAAACTTTCATGGCCTGGACATTTGTTCAATATAAATATGGCTTAGCTATGAAGGAAACCTGTAATGTTTCTAATCTGGCCTGAAATGGACTATAGTTGTCCTTATGCTGCCTTCTGATTGTGAGCATGCAGTGCATCTAGAAGTGAAAGGCAGGGTGGTGATGTTATAGTGAAAGGTCTATGATGAATATAATATCTTAAGGTTTTTATTAGTGCATGC
The DNA here is from genome assembly GCA_022414735.1 of Noturus placidus. Classification (NCBI taxonomy): domain Eukaryota; kingdom Metazoa; phylum Chordata; class Actinopteri; order Siluriformes; family Ictaluridae; genus Noturus; species Noturus placidus. Next base: position 180,726 of record JAFFST010046558.1, on the reverse strand, counting down.
CTAGTGAACATAGAACAATAATATCCCATTAGCCATTATTTTTGAGATGGCCTGTGAACATTTGCTACATTACTTTAGCTCACATCAGTTGTTCTGCATTCCTTAGGTGGCACCGATCCAGCACAGTGGGAGGATATCACTGGCACAACCAAGCTTATATATGCTAACGACTGTGCCAATTTCACCACCAATGTGTCTGCACGGTAAGATAACAATGGTAACAATGTGCAGGAAATATGGGTCTCTTTAGCACATCTTTAGCACATTCTTCCAAGACGGTCTGCAAGTATATAGTGCTTTTTTTAACGGTACATTTGGCCTAGGAGAGAGACTTACTGGTCTCTCTTGCCAAACCAGCCCCCTGCTGGTTTGGCAATAACTCTAGAGATCCAAAAGTTCCTTATACAGTCTCTCTACCAGCTCATTCGACTCAGTATGGTGGATAGAGGCGGGACTAAAATTATTCCCACTTGGATGCTCAGTAACTGCCCTCTACATTCAATTCAATTCAATTTTATTTGTATAGCGCTTTTTACAATAGACATTGTCTCAAAGCAGCAAAGTTACCTCTACATGTGTGAGGTAAACTGTAATCAGAGGCATCTTCAGGAAGCTTCTGTAGTCTGGTATGCAGTGGGAAGATCTAGGAAAGGGACAAGCTTCCATGCCTTAGAGAATGAAATGCCCATCACTATGTGCTTTTTCCTTCATAAAATAGGAAGTTTGTGATTAAGTCCACCAAACGTAGCAGCCAGGGCCAATGGGACATGGGCAGTAGTCCTACCATCCCATTTGTCAGCTGATAAATCATGTCTGGCTTGGGAACCTTGAGTCCAGATTTATAAATACAAGAAAGAGCACCAGCCTGGATATTTTATATCATGGACAATGTTTATTACTAAAACCGAAATAAGTAAAATATATATATGAAACAGCTGCTTTGGCGGAATGAGACATTGAGGGTTGTCCACTAATCCACTAATCGTGGGGTTGGTGGTTCGAATCCCGGCCCGGGTGATCCCATGCCGAAGTGTCCTTGGGCAAGACACTGAACCCTAAGTTGCCGCCGATGGCAAGCTAGCACCTTGCATGCAGCTCTGCTACCATTGGTGTGTGAGTGTGTCTCATTTGTAAGTCGCTTTGGATAAAAGCGTCTGCTAAATGAATAAATGTAATATATTCATAACACCATACCTCATCTCCCTGCCATTCCCAAAATAGCTGTGGTCTATTCACCTTTAAACAAAAACACTAAGAAAACAGGAATGAGACATTGATTTGATTCTGTTTTCTTTGTTGTTTCTTTAATGTCAGTTTGTTCTACTGATGACCTACATACAGGCTCTCTCTCCTACCTGTATACTTGTCCAACAATTGAATTTAATAATCATTTCCCAGACTGAGACTCATTAGCTGAATAATTGCAAGGCAAATGTAGACTGGAGTGTTTCCACTAAATAATTACCAATACAAATTTGGTTTTAGTTTGTGTGTGGTTGATCAGAGTCTATGTGATGATTCATTTCCAATATTTCTTAGTTTACTAACCCCACAACCAGCCCAGCTGGTGTGTATTATGTGTGGATGGAGAGTCCCCTTCAGCCAGTGTCTCCATTCCTCCCAGGCCTATCTGATGGCAAGGATTTCCCAGTTGATGTCAATGTTTCTCTCAACTTAGGACAGAAAACTAGGTTAGCACTAGGTGCTCTTGTTTGTCACTGCAACAGTATGACAATGATACCTACCTCAGAGACCTCCACCTTGACCATAAATGGGATTCTGGGGTCTGGAGGATGAATGTCCTGGAGGTCTGGAAGATGAATGTCCTTCCTGAACAGATGTGAACACACCTTTTGCATGTAGTGACTAGTGTGGAGTGTTTTGCGGAGAGCAATAAGTGGTGCAGTGTGCAAACTGAAGTTCCTAATAATGATCGCAGGTTTGTGAAACCCAGGATGAACAAAGATGGTGCTGGAGTACAGCTAGTTCTAAACTACTTCTTGCAATCCTGCATACCCACACCAAAATGTATAGAAAGCAAACTAGGTGGGCGACAGTGGTAAGATGGAATTGAAACTTTTGTACCATCACATACAACTTGTGTTCCATCAATCTGGTGTACACGGTCTTTAAGTGCACCAACAAAGTGGGAGTTCATTAAAATAGTGTCCTTATAAACGCTGACATACCTTAAGTCTTCTCATGGAAGGTGTTTGGACTGCAAGACTGGAACATTGATAGGGCACCTTTGGAGCCATTCTTCCTGGAGACCTCCACTATGTCTGTGGACTACAAAGCAAACTTACCAGCAAGACTCTCTCTTGTATCATTAGCAGAGATGATGTTTTCTCATTGGTAGCCAGGATGTGGAACTGAAGTGTATACTCAGAAGGTCTATCTTTTACTGGTTTGGAGTAGCTGCTTGCCTTCCTTTGGGCGGCTGTGGCTCAGTTGGTAGAGCGGGTTGTCCACTAATCCACTAATCGTAGGGTTGGTGGTTCGAATCCCGGCCCGGGTGATCCCATGCCGAAGTGTCCTTGGGCAAGACACTGAACCCTAAGTTGCCGCCGATGGCAAGCTAGCACCTTGCATGCAGCTCTGCTACCATTGGTGTGTGAGTGTGTCTCATTTGTAAGTCGCTTTGGATAAAAGCGTCTGCTAAATGAATAAATGTAATATATTCATAACACCATACCTCATCTCCCTGCCATTCCCAAAATAGCTGTGGTCTATTCACCTTTAAACAAAAACACTAAGAAAACAGTTTTTATAGCATCACTGGAAATAAACAAAATGGAATATGGATTAAGTACACAGAACCTTGTAAAAGGAAACTCAGACATGTTGCAGGCATTTATCTCTGGTTTGGCTTCCTTTAGGGTAGTAGTTCCAAAGAGCAGAGAATTTCTGCTAAAGGTTTTGAAGCTGCTGTCAAATGAGCAAGATTTGTTTTAAGGTGACAGCTCCATACATCAGTGTGAGAAAATAGAGTAGAATAATCTGAATAAAAGTACAAATTCAGATCCTAAGGTTCAGGAATTATGGCTGGAATATACTTTAACTGTAACTGGCAATGCAGAAATCAACAAATGTTAAACCCAATACACCACAAATGAGGAGAATATCTGAACATAAGGATATGTATAGTAAAATGTCAAATGAAAAGAGTTAACAAGAATAGGCATTGTTTAACATGATATTCAAACCAGAGAAACCAATTAGGGATCAACATGAACAGATCTGATGTTACTGGTAATGCATTGACTTCTAGATACACTAAAGTAATACATGGAAAGGCAAGACAGGACAAGACCAGACATAATCGGCTGTGGTGGCTGTGACTCTGTCGGTAGAGCGGGTTGTCCACTAATCGTAGGGTTGTTGGTTCGAATCCCGGCCCGGGTGATCCCATGCCGAAGTGTCCTTGGGCAAGACACTGAACCCTAAGTTGCCCCCGATGGCAAGCTAGCACCTTGCATGCAGCTCTGCTACCATTGGTGTGTGAGTGTGTTCTCATTTGTAAGTCCCTTTGGATAAAAGCGTCTGCTAAATGAATAAATGTAATCAAGTTATAACTGGAAAAGCAAGTACATATAACTCGGGGAGCCAGAGTCTTGGACGTATTTTTCACTGAAATTAGAACAAGTAAATTTTCTGTAGGAATTTATGAAATTTCCATCCAACAATTTGCTTTGCCCTTTCTGCTTTCTTTTCACATTTCCCACAGTTTTTGGCTAGCAGACTGTCCTCGCACTGCTGAAGCAGTTTCCTTCGCCAACCTGTTGTACCGTGAGCTGTCAGCAGTGCCATACATGGCTAAATTTGTAGTGTTTGCGAAGATGAATGAGGCGCGAGAAGGTCGATTGCGCTGCTACTGCATGACTGATGACAAAATGGACAAGACCCTAGAGCAGCATGAGAACTTCACAGAAGTGGCCCGCAGCAGAGACATAGAGGTTAGAAGTCTTACAATATTTGAATCAGATAACTGGAACTTAAATGGATATTTATGTTAACAGACCTATAGATCATCCCGGATCAGTTGTGAAATGCACAAGGAAACACTACTACTGTAGAGTTGTTATCTAAGTCAGGGGTCTTCAACGTTTTCCAGGCCAAGGACCCCCAAACTGATGGATGGATGGAGCGGGGACCCCCTAATTATATATATTGTATGAAATTGTGTTATATCAAACTGGTACCAAAACCTTCGCACCCCCATGCAGTGCCTCCGCAGACCCCCTAGGGGTCGCGGACCCCCTGTTGAAGACCTCCGATCTAAGTACTTCTGCTGTAATCATAAAGGCTGTCCTGGGCTTATTCTAGGCCTTAAGGATTCACGGTGAGATTAACTTGCTAGCCACTTTATTGGGCTGCTCCTAATAACTTCCTGTACCCCTGCTCAATTATGCAATTTTCCAACTAGCCCTTGCACTGCTGTCACATGAGTGGATAACACGAATGAGCAGGGGTGCAGTGTTCCTATTCAAGTGGCCCATGAGAATGTTTGAGACCTGTGTGACTCACTTGAAAAGCATTATTTTGTGTTATTCTGTAATAATGTGCTATTACTCGCAGGTAATGGAGGGCATGCCATTACACTTGGAGTGCTCTGGGAACTTGATCCCCATGAGGAAGGCTACTCAGCAACCCCGCTGCTTCAGCTTCCAAGCCTTCAGAGACAACAGACTTCCTGTCTCTGTGAAGGTACCAGCTAGTTTAAATGCATCTAGACAATTACATGCCACTAGTTACTAATTTCTTTACTGTTTATTCAAAACTTTTCATATTTACTTGTACTTGCACTTCAGTGCCAGCTCTGAAATCAAGATGTTTCTCAGCCTTTGTTTCTTCATTCACTCTTTCAGGTAAGAGACAGTAGTAAGGACCCCTCTGGCTTTTTGTCCTTCCTACGCAAGTCTACCAAGTATGAGGACAGTCAGCAAGTACTCTGCAACCTCAATATTACCATGCCACCATGCATAAAGGTAAAAACATCCACTCAACAGTTTTATATGCATTTATATTTCCTATTTATACAGTCATATATTAAAGTCTAACCACTCAGTAAAAACAGTACATATTATATGCCGATATCAGATTGGAGGGGGTGAGGACCGAAGGAGGACACTCACCCCTTTGGCCCTTAGAGAGAGATACAGTGCTCTCAATGAACCAACTGTAGGTAAGAACCGGCCTGCATATAACTATAAACACATGTCTCCCGTCCACACTCCATACTACCTTTGCTTGATCATGCTTTCAAAAACATTTGAGCTGTAGCATTAGACTGCAAGACTGTCACGGTCTGATTTCTGCAGCATCAATGAGCACCATGGAAAGGACGGAGTTAAAGATGGCTTTAATAGCCGAACAACTGGGACTGAGCTGGGCTGGTGAGTGAGTGAGAGGGTGACTGAGTGACTGAGTGAGCGAGTGTGTAAATGAGTGAGAGAGTGAGTGAGTGATTGAGTGAGTGAGTGTGTGAATGGGTAAGAGAGTGACTGAGTGACTGAGTGACTAAGTGAGTGAGTGAGTGAGTGAGAGCATGAGTGAGTGAGGGAGTGAGTGAGTGAGTGAGCAAGCGAGTGAGAGAGAGAGTGAGTGAGTAAGTGAGTTAGTGAGAGCGTGAGTGAGTGAGTGACTGACTGAGTGACTGAGTGAGTGAGTGAGTGAGAGCATGAGTGAGTGAGGGAGTGAGTAAGAGAGTGAATGACTAAGAGAGTGACTGAGTGAGTAAGTGAGTAAGTGAGTAAGTGAGTAAGTGAGTTAGTGAGAGTGTGAGTGAGTTATTGAGTGATTGAGTAAGTGAGGGAGTGAGTGAGTGAGTGAGTGAGTGAGTTAGTGAGTGAGTGAGTTAGTGAGAGCGTGAGTGAGTGATTGAGTGATTGAGTAAGTGAGTCAATGAGTGAGTGAGGGAGTGAGTCAGTGAGTGAGTGAGTTAGTGAGTAAGTGAATGAGTGAGGAAGTAAGAGAGGGAGGGAGCGGAGGGAGTGAGTGAGTGAGTGAGTGAGTGAGTGAGAGAGGGAGGAAGGGAGTGAGTGAGTGAGGGAGGGAGGGAGGGAGAAAGTGAGTGAGTGAGTGAGTGAGTGAGTGAGGAAGTAAGAGAGGGAGGGAGCAGAGGGAGTGAGAGAGTGAATGAGTGAGTAAGTGAGAAAGCGAGTGAGAGAGAGAGTGAGTGAGTGTGTGAGTGAGAGAGTGAGAGAGTGAGTGAGTGAGTGAGTGAGTGAGTGAGTGAGTGAGTGAGTGAGTGAGTGAGTGAGTGAGAGAGTGAGTGAGTGAGTGAGTGAGTGAGTGAGAGAGTGAGAGAGAGGGTGAGAGAGTGAGTGAGAGAGTGAGTGAGAGAGTGAGTGAGAGAGAGAAAAGAGAATGAGAGAGAGAGAGTGAGTGAGAGAGTGAGTGAGTGAGAGAGAGAGTGAGTGAGAGAGAGAGTGAGTGAGAGTGAGTGAGTCAGTGAGTGAGTGAATGAGTGAGTGAGAGAGAGAGTGAGAGAGAGTGAGTGAGTGAGAGAGTGAGTGAGTGAGTGAGTGAGAGAGTGAGTGAGTGAGTGAGTGAGTGAGTGAGTGAGTGAGAGAGAGAGTGAGTGAGTGAGTGAGTGAGTGAGGAGTGAGTGAGTGAGAGAGAGAGAGAGTGAGAGAGTGAGAGAGAGAGAGAGAGAGTGAGTGAGTGAGTGAGTGAATTTTTTTTGAGGTTTTTTTTTAAAGCTTTTTAAGGTTGTGTGTTTTCCAGTCTTATCTGGAGCCTCATTGTTTCTTCACAGTTGAAATGTTTTAGCCACAAACTTTTCCCTTTGAGATCATTTAACAGTAAAATAATGTTCTAGTGCTTTAATAAGACTAATGCTGTCTGTCAGACCGGATCAATAACTGTGCTTATTAAGGAATATGACACAAATCATTATTTGATGTTTACAAGCTCGTCAATGTTTTAAAATTCCATCTCTAACCCCCATGTAGAGCTGGCCCGAGAACTCCAATTCAATGTGGATGAAATTAATAGGATTCGTGTGGAGAACCCCAATTCACTCCTGGAGCAGAGTTCAACACTGCTCAATTTGTGGATTAGCCGTGAAGGCAAGAGGGCCAAAAGTAAGTGCTTCATCAGCTGTGAGTAGTAGGCTTAACATCTGAAGTCCTTTCATCATCCAGGTGACTTGGAAATGATTGCAACTATTACCATCATCTGAGCTGCTTCACCAGGTGTATTAATGGTGAACATTAATGTTCCTGTAATGAGTTGCGAAATGTCTTCCTGCTAAACTGGCTCGCTGTTCACTGGACCATGGTATATTTGCCAACCATACTGCAATTACAATGCTGCACAGTAACAATGAGATTATATAGCCCATTTATCCCTTATACTTATATTAGTATAATATCCTGGGTTTTGTGATATTGAAAAAAAAAGATGATATTTGATCATATTTAGCCTTTTTTACTCTGGATGTGAATTATGGATAAGATCTGCAGTTCTTTCTGCCCTGCTACTCTGCCCTGCTACAGTGGAGAGCCTGTTCATGGCATTGAAGAGCATTGACCGAATGGACATTGTGAACATGCTAGAAGGTCACCAGGGTAACCAGGAACAAGAAAGGCGCAGACACAATGACCGAGACCACCTCTCTCTTGGCATGTCAAATGGTAAGAGATTCTTCAGTGCCTTGACCCTCCATAATTCCCCTTCCCCATGTGAGTCCTTTCACCCCAAAGCCAGGCTTCTCCTCACCTCCAGCTAACAGCTACAACCATTCCCTATATTCTAACCACTTTATCCTTGATAATACAGCTTAGAACATTTCCATCATTAATTCTGCTGTCACCAGGACCAGGGCTAAGGACATCCCTACAAACCTGCTTACAGCTTTCTTAAGTTGTCTGGTGCTAATCAAGTTCCATGGCCATTATTAAGTGTGTATGGCTATATACAGTATGTTCTCTCAAATAAGTAAAGACATAATAACTATGCTTCACACCTGGTGAATTAGAGTATAATTAAGGTGTTTCACATCAGAGATGACTGCCCGAGGGATTAGTAAACGACTTCTTGTTGCCCACTCTTTTCTAGTAAACAGAAATGACCATATAAATCATGACCAGCAGTTATGAATGGGCGTAACCACGCACTCTTTGGGGGGGTCGTGACCCCCC
>JAFFST010046558.1:161404-172226 GCA_022414735.1 Noturus placidus | reverse complement strand
AGGGTTAGCGCTTGGACCCCCCCAATGTCCAAGCGCTTGGACCCCCCCAATGTCCATAACATGGTTACGCCCTTGCAGTTATGCATACTGTTTTCTTCACTGTCTCTTCATGTGTGTTGAGAGTTGCATAATGCTGGCTCTCATGATTTAGCCTGCCACATGTTTGTTTGTTTGTTCATTATTATGGCATGACCATGATGGAAAATGCTGTTAAGGAAGTCAGACAACCAAGATCTCAGATCTGTTAAAGCATTGGAACAAGTGGTTTAAGGCCACATGTTAGAAATGTCAATTAGGCCACTTCATGCTAATAGATGTGGTGCAAAGAAAAAAAATAAGATATTGTGTAAGGGTTGGATCTTCATGTTACCTAGTTTCGAAACACCAATAAGTAGATTTTTGTATGCATGTATATACAGTATAAACTCCTTGTTTTGTCACAGTCGTAGCGCTTTACTTTATTACAACTATTATCTACTTCTGGATTCTTTGTTTGTAATAAGCTGGCCTTGTAAGAGAAATAGCAAAAAGCACGCTATTTGGTTCCACAAGTCTTGGTACAGTATTGCAGTTGCATACAGATAGCTTGTGGTGGAAAAATCGCACACTGAAAGACAAGATTTTGCTTGGAGAAATTAAACACCATCAGTAATCAATAACAATACAACCTGGTACAAACAATGTACAGTCCAAACAATGTGTCATCCCTCTTCCCTTTGACCCCTCTCTTTGTGATCACTGGACATATCATCTGCAGCCTAGCCTCTTCCTCCTCCTCTTCCTCCTCCTCCTCCTCCTCCTCCTCCTCCACAACTCTCTGACCTTTGACCTCATGCAGACATCATGTTGACCTCTGGCCCTCACCTCTTTATCCTTAAGGCCTGCCTATTCCTTTCTCACAAAAACACACCACCAATCTTACTTGTTTTTTTTTTCCTGTGATCAAAATTCCCTTCTCATTAGCTGTACACTCAGTGTCCCCTGCAGGAGGGAGGTGTTTCTGACCCTGTCACCTTCTGTGTCTGTCTCCTGTTCTCTCTCTCTCTGTCGTCTTCTCCTGTCCTCCCTCTTTCTATTTTCCTGTTCTCTTACTTTCCACCTACACACCCCTGCTCTCCTCTCTTCTTTCCCTGATGCCTGTATGCATGCACTTGAGGCCCATTGCTGTTTTGACTTCATCACTACTTGTGCATGTAGAGGTTGAATGCCGATCTATGGAGTTTTTGTATTATTTTTGAAGGGCTTTGCCTGGGGACTTAACGACACATTTAGCATACTCGTACTCCAACATGATTGACTGACACTCATAAGGCTTATTTAAATTCTGTATGTAGGCCCTCAGACAGATGACGAATTAAACGGAAGAACTGAATTCCGAGTGTAGAAACATAATCATCAAGAATCAAGAATGCTTCAAGACAATTAATCCATTCATGTAATACTTTACATTGTGGCATGTATAAAGTGCTCTAAAAGCCCAGCTGACTGTCAATTTGGATCAACATGGCTCGAGACATTGAAAGAGTGTCCATTATTGCGGTTTCAGTCACAGCTGCTTGTGTTTCAATAAGAACAGATACTAAAGCGATATGTGACCTAGGAGAAAGATATTAGTAAATAGAGCTGGACATTGGCGCAATCAAAATTGGCGCATGATGCCATGGTATTGGTGTAAGATATAACTCATAACAAAACAACTTTTCTTCAGGTTTCTGAGAATGTAAATGCGGACGACGATCAGATTCAGTAAGAAAAAACTCATAAGAATGTACATACATACATTCTGTTGTTTTGGGGGTTTTTTTTCCTTTAATTTGTCACCTGTCTGACTCATTTTCAGTGGAGCAGTGTTTGCTGTGTAGTCTATGGAGACATGTACATAGTGTTGTACATGTCCTCTTCAAAACTGCTCTTTGTGTCCTCTATATGTGTTTGTTCCTATATGCACATGAGAATGCCCTTCGAATAATTTGCACTTTGGCATGCTGTATGTTTTGCATGTAGGGCTGATTTGAGTTCGCCCAGCATGGCATGCAGCAAAGAGGCTCAGTGCCTTCTCACTTCTCCTGTTTCTGCATTTAGATGAGAACGTTAAACGCTTTTTAGTCACTGTACTGTACTGTTTCTTGTCTGTCCTTTATCTGTGACTCGTGCATCACCTAAGCCTTAATTATATCCTTTTCTGTTTCCTTGTTAGTAACAAATCTCTGTTAATTTAAAATCATGGCTACTCCATTAGCCGTTTGTTTTTGTTTGCATTAGCAAGTATCTATTCGAGATACATGTGTGTATGTCTGCGCTCAGAAATGAACCTCCCTGAGTGTTTGTGGTTCTGTGGCTATGTTTTAACAGATTCCAAACGATTTATGTTGCTTTGTGTTTGTGTCTTTATCTGTCCATGTGTATATCTCTGTTTATGCACAAGAAGTCCAAGTGTCTTCACCGTCACTACAGCCCTACATATGACGTTACACAACATTTATCACACGTTATTATATTGCTGCTCATGCTCATGTTCATTTGGTTGCCTCAACATTACCTTTCTACAACCATATATGCTACATCGGTGTTGAAGGAATACTTATAAAATATCAAATAAAACAAAAATCCTAAAAACAATTGTTATCTGGGATACAATCTAGATCAGTAAGAGGCGCATACAGCACACAAACACATCACATACAGTACAGTAGTGTCTCTGGAGTGAGAATATAGTCAGCTGGTGTCACCGATATCTCCTGCACACTCAGCATATTCCTAACTAGCAACTGCATTACACTCATGTACTGCTTTCAGATACTAAGGGACAAAAATACAGTCGTCCACCTCACAACCTACCTCAACACCCCCAACCCCCACCCACCCCAATCCCCTCTACATACACAGACATACAAACAAACACACATTCGCTTTAACAAATAAATTACCTTCCATCACCTTCACTATTTGCTACCTTCTTGTTGTCTATTTTTTCAAGCCTACTATACCAACTCTCAATGCCTTCTATTGGTTATTAGAAATATTACCATTGTAGGGATCACACTGAATTTGTAAACAATAAACAGAAAGTATTTAGACTTTGGATAAAACAGTAAAAACCTAGACATATTAAGTATTCTACAGTTTATATAGCATTTAATACGTCTGAATGGAAATGCACTATATACATTTATTCATTTAGCGGACGCTTTTATCCAAAGCGACTTACAGATGAGACACACTCACACACCAATGGGAGCAGAGCTGCATGCAAGGTGCTAGCTTGCCATCGGGGGCAACTTAGGGTTCAGTGTCTTGCCCAAGGACACTTCGGCATGGGATCACCCGGGCCGGGATTCGAACCACCAACCCTACGATTAGTGGATTAGTGGACAACCCGCTCTACCGACTGAGCCTCAGCCGCACTATGAACCTTGTGCAATTGAAAGAATGTTTTAGATGCATGTTTTTACATTAAATTATATTTCAACATTAGGGTTTTTATTTGGTAAATAATCCATGAGAGTTTTTAATGCCAGTATCACACCAATCATGCTGCCTTTTATGGCTTAACCATACATAATTAACCCTTTTTGTGTTAATGCTTTATTCTCTTTCACCGTATATCATAATACAGAATAAAAGTAACTGTGCTTAGACATTTAGGCCACGTGAGGAAGTGTATTCTTCCACTGAATTCACATTCCAGGGCCATGTGGTAAACGAAACCTTGTGTTGTGTATTGGCCAAAGTTTTTTATCAGTGCAAGGCTGTAAAACAGGTCGGGGGTTACAGACCGGTCAAACAGCTTTTTTCAGGATAATAACATTGTCGCCCAATATACAAAATTCCCTGTGTGCTTGTATAACTATTTTAGAATGTGGCTCTTTGTATTGTGAAGACTTGAGCAGAGTTTTACGACTTTATTGTCTGCTATTAGTGCGGCTCATTTCAGTGCAGGTCAAGTCAAAGGATTTAAAATATGGATGCCATAATCATGTGTATTTCAGTGTAAATGTCATATCCATGTGTTTCATGTTGCTTATTTAATGCATTATCAAATGTCAAATGAGTATGAGTTCAATGATAAAATCTAGCAAATAGCTATATCGGTTTTGATTTTCCTTTTTTGCATTGTTTTGGTTTGTTGATGGTCGAGGGCTTTTTTTCATGTAACCATTAGTTGCTCTTTGCCATCAGAGTTGGAGCATTGGAGCATCCTTTCTTAAAAAGAAAAAATGGTTACAAAATAAAAAAGGGTTGTTTACATTAAACTGTCACCTTATATACAAATATATAAGTTATATACAGTTTTATCATGGTGTGAGGGAACATGTCAACCTGAGTATATGATTGCTTGCATGCATGCTCTGCAGCTTGACATTAATTATGAATAATATGACTTAAGCGCATGACAGCATTATGCACGTATGTCTATGAGCAGGTGGTGTGTCCCAGATCCTAAAGGTCTGTAGGGGTGTCTTTGCTTCCTGGTTGCTAACAGACAAAAATGAATCCTCTGCCCTTTTCTCTGGTGGCAGTAACCTGTAAAGTGTCAGACAGCGGAACAGCCTCAGTATTTATTAGATAATAACTTGTGTATTGGACGCTGTCCCCTCCGCTGCCTGTACTCCTGCTGTTAGGCTGGTATGGCTTGCAAGAAATTTCCCATCCCATCCTTCCTTCCCACGACTCCAGGTTATCCTTACCTTTCTCCCCTTGTGACCTTTCCCACCCCACCCGTCCCTGGTTCAGAGCACACCCCTCCTAGGGTCCTAAGGAGGGGATAGGGTGGGGAGGCGCATGTCAGTGTGCCTCTCTCTTTGTCACTCCAGGTTTTGGACTGGTGGTTCAGGACGTGTTGGTCTCGCCAGCCTCCGGGCAGCACAGCCTGGCCTCACCAATGGGGCTTGAGCCCTACTGGCAGGAAGTGTCTAGCATGGATGGTGCTCCCATAGCCACCACTGAAGAAGATACACTTATGGAGATGTCCGAGGTACAAGTGTGGCCATCAGGCAAAAGCCCATGTCTGGTGGCCGTGGAGGACTCCTCACTTGAGTGTAGCAACGCTGAGGACTCAGAGGGGCTGTCCTACGGGAGTATGGGCAGACCAGGAAGTGCCACACCAGGTACAGGACATGGACACATTGGGTTGAGCGGGTCCATCGAGCTGCTGGAGGACCAGTCCATTGGGGCAGACTTGGAAGAAAGCACCACCACTCCTAGAACAGGGGTCAACATCAATGGGCTGGACGTAGGTCAAGGGTTGGAGACGGATGAGAAGGCAGTGGAGGTTGCGGTTGGTGCAGACAGGAATGTTTCAGAAGGAGACATTGGAGGTTTGGAAGTAAGAGATGACACAGGCTTAGTGGAAGGCTTGTCTGTCATTGCAGGACAACAGAGGGTTTACGCTCGAATGTGTGAGTCTCCTGGGCTTAGCCGAGTGGCTGATCGCAACGGTGACAGGTGAGTTGGCACCAGTATAGATTTTATGATATCTTTTTTTTGTTTACTTTCTGTTATTATTGAAACAGCTTACATGTTGGGACACTTTCAAGCTGACATTTTTGTCCTTTCAACAATTCCATTTCTTAGCAAAAGAGGAAAACGAAAATGACTAGAGAAAAATAATTGAATAATGATTAGAACAATTTTAAACTTCAAATTAGATTACCTAGATATTCACCCAAACAAAAGACCTTTCATCCTTTCTTCTATTAATTATTTATTTTCCCTCTCAGGTCAAGTGCTGGTTCTTTCCTGTCCTACCTCCAAGACCAGACTGGCCCTGGATGGCATCCCATCCCAGATCCCACTCCGAATTGGGCAGGAACCTCTCAGCCAGCCAATTTCAGACAGGCCAAGGAGTCCATGATGTCATCGGTGAAGGCAGCAGTGGAGGGAGATTTGAGCCAGTCCCAACTGTCCCAGGAAGCTTTGCTCCAACCGGTACGAGACATGGGGCACTCAGAGATCCTACGCGGGCATTTTTGGGGAACCCAGCCTTTTGAGAAGGGCCTCGGCTTCCCCCACAGAGTACCTGACCTTCGAGGATGGGAAGATATGCGCATCAGAGGACAAGTAAGAGCTTGGGATTTGTTGGGAAGGGACACTCACATGAGATAATAGGGTTTTGCAGAGCTTACAAGTATGTTGTGATGCAGGCACTCAAATTCAAAAGTGACACATCCATGAAGAGATTTGGCGTCTCCTTGGTAGTTTTTGGCTTTAGATAGATCAGAAAGTCTTTCCAAGGAGGAAGAGAATATTATGTTGTGCTATATTACTTGAGCCGGTAAGTGATATTGCACTCCACTGGACAGTAGAGCACCTGGGAACCTGTTCTGAATTATTAGGATTAATGTTTTTTTTTTTTCAGTACCGGTTTGTAGTTGAAGTGTAGCTAGTGTTATGCTGCCTTCATGGTACCTTGTTATTGGTGCTTTGCAAGTTGTACTAACATCGTTCCCATCGTTCTCTGCATGTTCGACATGCAAAGGGGGGGGGGGGAACCCATAGAAAAACCCACAAAAGCATGCTTATTTTTGCTCTGTCGAAGCATGTAAACCTCATAAACAGCTAATTTAACTGCACTTTTACAGTTCCAGACCTGAGTGGCTATTGGTACTGTTCTACTATAGTGAACTTCAAACAGTCGTGTAACATTTTGGACTGAAATTGCAGTACAGCAACAATACTGGGTAATAGCGAGTAGCATTATCAATAAGCCAGCCTCATTTGAATAATGAGCCTAATGTTTCAATTGTTGCATTTCTTTCGTAAAATAAACCTGTACTAAAGGGTTCAGTGGAAAATATTTTACTGCTAAAGAGATCCATGACTGCAAAACATTTGAGACCTTTTGGGGTTTTTTTTTTTTTGCTCTTTTCTTAAAAACATAAACATTTATAGCTGATTGTTCATCCAATCACTTATGCGTGTTCACACACACACACACACACACACACACACACACACACTCAGAGAGACAACCCAAGAAGGACACAAGCAGTTGGTGCCAGATATAGCACCTGTCGTTTTCCCCCTCTCTCACCCTCACTATGGCCACTGCTGCTACTTTTGCTGTTGGGGGAGGGATTATATGAGGATATATTTGGATTTGAATAAATGGACAATAAGGTCATTGACTACAGTTGCATCCAAAAAGTGGATAAAGCTTTTCTCATCGATTTGCATTCAGCATGAGGTTAACACTGCGAATAATCAGAACAAAGTCAAACGTGTTATAATGCACAGCATTGACCTTGTCATAACTGGCTTTGCTTCATCCATGTCTAAAGACTGAATTTGATGTTTGTCATTAGTAAAGAGTCAGTACATTTGATATATACATGTTATTCCTGTGTATGTCCTATACATGCTAACAGTCTTTCTGGGCCATTCAGACATGGTATTTAAAGCATGACTACAGTAGATCACATGTGCAACAGGAGACAGGGACTTGGGTGTTTTTGGAAGAGAGAGAGCGAGAGAGAGAGAGAGAGAGAGAGAGAGAGAGAGAGAGCGAGGGAGAGAGAGAGAGGGAGAGAGAGAGAAAGAGAGAGAGAGAGGGAGAGAGAGAGAGAGAGAGAGAGAGAGATCATTTGTTCATTATAGGTTAGACACTTCCCACCACCCAGCTGAGGGAGCTCAGAGGAGAAGAGAGGGGCATTAGACCACCAAGAGGGAGAGAAGGAATGAACTCTGACAAATGACCACCGTAGCTCTTCAGATAAGAACGGTAATGTGGAAACGGAAAAGTTAAGCAAATCCTGTGGCATCTCTGCGGTGGGAAGTCGTGTGACTTCAGCAGCTACACGTGTATCAGGTCGTGCTTGTGCAAGACGTGATGTGGACTTTAGTTACCGAGCTGCTCTTCAGCTTTGTGGTGCTGGCGTTCCTGGTGCTCAGCTGCCAGAGTGTGTTGCACATTGCGAGTGGCACCGTGAGATCCGTGCTCACTTTCATTCACGTGCAGCTCGACCGGGAGTTGGGGGAGGATGAGAGCATGCCAGACCAAGAGCAGAACGTCACCACTCGAGTGGTGCGCCGCAGAGTTATTCTGAAGGTAACCCAGAATGTGTGCAGACGGGAATGTGAAGGGGCGAGCTTGTTTTCTATTCTAAAGGAAATACAGAACTAACTGTAAATGTGGATCATCTCATACAGTAATATATGACCATTAGCAATATTTCTAGTCGCTTGAACAGTTAATGACGTTTAATAGAAACAAAATAAATAAAGTGATAAAGATCCGGTTTTTTAAAAGAAACTCAGGAGATGAGAGCGCTAGACATACTGAAAGACTAAAGTGCTGCTGCATCACTCTTGATAGAGGAGAGTGCATCGTAGCAAACCGCTACCCAACATCTTGATGAAGTAATGTTGAGCCAACGTGTCAACTCAATCCGCATTCTCTCCAGGAGCATCGTGTCGTGTTTTTGTTTTGTTTTTAAGCCATTTTTTTTCTTCCATGGCAAATGTTTACTGTTCCAGTGATGTGAATATGACTCGGCGATTTGATATTTTATCAAACAAGCATGATACACAGCTACAAATGACTAAAAATAGTGTATCCAGTGAGACGTGTTTGTAGTCTTTGATGTGTAACGGCATTCGCATGTTCATTATATTCTATTCATCTTGAAATGACATGACTCATCAGCTGAGCTACGTTGAGCGAGACAGCGTTGCAAGCAAGCGGCCGATACACTTGCTTGGAAGTCGAAACTTTCAGTAGCTTTTCTCTCTGTTCTGATCTGCTTCCCAAGGCTTTTTGGGTTTTTTTTTTTTCTTTTTATGATTTCTTTAGGTTTTTCTCACTGCTTTTATGCTGTCATATATTACATAGGGTGATGAAGCTGTGGATCTTCCTGGAGAGCAAGTGAGTGAGGAGCAGTTTACAGATGAGCATGGCAACATCGTCACCAAAAAGGTCAGCTTTCCCATCCTACTGCCTCTTGCTTGCAGCAAAGTCACTTCATCATTCATTCAATTCAAATGAAATAATCATCTCCGAACAGCTGTGACCAAATGATTCGTGCAGTTCTAATCATTCTGCTCACTGTTACTCTATTCCGTTCATCAGTGATTGAGTGACAATTTCATTCTGTCCAAATGTTGATGTGTCTTCTGAGTGGCTGTAATTGCACATCGAATGCCTGGTCCACGTTAAAATATTTATAGACGCTTCAAATCTGAGTGATCGCAGTTACAATGAGAGATTTTCGGCCCTGGAGCGTGTATCACACATCGAACCCTGCAGGAAAAACTCCACCCACTTTCATATTACGTTCTGATCCATGGTCCTGATTCGATCTAGCAGAATTTCTCAAGAACAATCATGGCGTCAGATCAAAACAAGTACACAAGTGTTTAGATCAGACAGTCTGACCTGCTGAGTCGTGCACTGAGCGAGTGGAATATTCAGTATTTTAAATCAGGGTGGCCATGACTGGATTCTCAGCAGATTAGAACGGTTAAGATTGGATTTTTCGCACCACACACCACGTGATCATCTGGGAAGCTCTTTTAAGACCAGCTTAAAATCGTGACCTGTCATTTCAGTTATTCTGTAGTGTGGGACAGGCATTAGACAGCCTTGCAACGTAGCGCTGGCACTGTGTCCAATGTCGGCCTGCATTTGCCTGATTCACGTTGCAACCGTTTGTCCGATCAAATATTGCAAGGATCGAGAACGATGAAGAGATCATATGCTGAGAGCACTATCGGAACCCAGCATTCGGGTTCATTTTCACTTCCACTTTTCATAGTGCAGGTCTAATGAGAAAGAGAGAGTGGTAAAGTAGCGAATGGGAGTACTCTTGAGGCATTGGGGAAACGATTCATTTGAAATGATTTTGAAAGTTAGCACGAAAGGAACTGGCTAAAGTCCTCACATCCTCTTGATCACCACATTTCTATTTCCATTCCCTTATTTTCTTCAGTTAAAGCTTGCACCCAACATAACGTCTTCTCTCACACGTTTTTGTTTTTATTTAAACTTTTGTTATGTTTGTTTTTCATTGTTTAATGTCATCTCATCTATTTTTCTTGTTTGCTCCCTTTTGTCCACTTTGATGCCATGGCTCTCGTCGGGTGGTGTAGGTCGTGAGGAAGGTGGTTCGGAGAGGAAAAGGTGAGGGTGAGGGTCAGGAGTACATTATAGATGGGCAGCAGGAAGCTGATGAGTTGGATGCTGACGCAGAGCAGTTCATGGGCTACGCCTTCCTTGGCCGGGAAAGCAAGGTGGGCTTCTGAGCAGGCCTGGATCTAGGCTTCCTATTATGGACTAAGCTTTACTGCCTTGTGGTAGTACAGCGGGTGCTGTAGATTAGCTGAAAATTAGCGCACCAAATTTAGTCTTTATTTGATTTGAAAGAGAGTTTAACATTTTACGCTTTCAATGTTCAGGTCAGTTTATAAGTAAAGAATGTCCAAGTAAATACTAAATGCCCGAGTAAATGTAATTCAATGCTGTGTTTTTTTTTTTGTAATGGTGAGCTATCTGAGACACTGTGTTATAAAACATACACATAGAAAACCCCTAATTATTACTTTTATTAAGACAGATATACACTCACCGTCCACTTTATAAGGAACACCTGTACACCTGCACATGCAGTTTGCCAATCAGCCAATCATGTGGCAGCATACAGTTACAAGAGCTGCAGTTTATGTTCAATGAAAGTGCGATCTCTGTCACCTCTCTAATACAATTACTATTACAAAATAAAACAGGAGTATATATCTGGGTGGCTGTGGCTCAGTCGGTAGAGCGGGTTGTCCACTAATCCACTAATCGTGGGGTCGGTGGTTCGAATCCCGGCCCGGGTGATCCCAT
>JAFFST010046558.1:151124-161384 GCA_022414735.1 Noturus placidus | reverse complement strand
GCAAGCTAGCACCTTGCATGCAGCTCTGCTACCATTGGTGTGTGAGTGTGTCTCATTTGTAAGTCGCTTTGGATAAAAGCGTCTGATATATATATATATATATTTTATATAGAAATTTTCAAAAACAATACAGGAATCCTGAAGGAATATTGTGCAGATTTCCTACAGGATTTTCAGCTCATTGTCCTGTAGAAACACCTGCAGGAATTCTGTGAAGAAAAAAATGTATATGCAGGAATTACATCCTCCGGGAATTACGTCCTGCGGGTCTATTTAAAACACGCACTTTGTGCAGGGAAGATTTAAAATTCTGCAGGACATGGCGATTGTTTGTATCCTGCAGGATACTAGAAGGTTTGACTGCAGGCAGAAACATCTTGTTGATGAGATCGGTCAGAGTACAATGGCCAGACTGGTTTGAGTTCACAGGAAGGCTGAGGAGTTCTTTACAACTGTGGTGAGCAGAAACGCATCTCAGAATGCACAACATGTAAAACCTTGATGTGGATGAGCTACAACAGCAGAAGACCAAATCAGGCTCCAGTCCCAACAGCCTAGATCCAAGATCTGCGGCTAAAGTGGGTACAAACTCACCGAAGATTGAAGAAAAAATGGTGATGTTCTTCCAATATTCAGATCTTCAGTTATAGTGACCCCATTCCACCTGTACCTTCAGGTTCCTGAAGCTCTTGACCTGTATCTGCATGATTGTGCTTCTGCCACATGATTGGCTGATTGTTCAGTTGTGTTCCTAATAAAGTTTACAGTAAGTGTATACTATAATAAACGGCTGATCTGACATGAAAGAAATATATTGCCTGTTATGTTACACTGTGTGAGTTTTATGTTCCTTGGTTTTACAGTCGAACTATCAAATTAAAGCTAATTTGAAGGAAACATCATGTCTTTCCTGCTAATTTATTAACAAAGCATGTAATAATCAACACGTTCCATTGAGGTTCCTTATGATTATGTTACAAACATTAGGTTTGTGGCTTAACACTGAAAGGACTATGGCCAGGTGGAGTTATTTAATGGTCTTGAAGTCATTAACATCCCTCATTAAAAGACAATAATTAATTTCTAGCAACTAGATTGTATCTAGATTTTATGAAGGCTTCTCTCAATTCTGAAGCCCTTAACAAACGCATTAAAGTAGTTTTGTTAATATGATGGTTTCAAGTTCCCCAAACGTCCCAAATGCATCACGGTTATGTCCTTCCCAGCATGCAACGTGCCATTTATTATTTCCATCACCTCATTTTTGTTCTGTCCCAAAAGGAGGAACCAATCACAGTGAAGGTTCTGAGCAAGAACATTTTCCAGTGGCACAATATCAGTTATCTAGTCATAACGTGGATTCACTCAGAAAATCGTGCATGTACTTTACGAGTAAATATACAGGCAAGACTGCTATTTAAAAATAATAATAATAATAATAATAATAATAATAATAATAATAATAATAATAATAATAATAATAATAAAGAAATCTGCCTCCAATAAAGACAGTGAATCTGAGGTAATGACAAGCAGTGAGCTGTTTTTGAAGTCTGTACATCATACATCATACCTGCTGTTTATCAATGGCGTCTGACTCTTGCTTCCTGGTAAATTATGACGGTTTAAACCGGTTAATCTGTTCTGGTTCCTCTTTGTGGGTTTTATTTTCACTGTTTTCATGTATGCTTCATTAAAACTCTTCTTTCTGTAAATTATAAATGTGTTTGTTCTTCTGCGTGCAGCACCTGTACACATTTCTGATGCTTCTCCTTTCTGTCTCTCCTATTCCCATGTCTCTCTTCCCCACACTGTCCATCTCACTATGGACCGCACCATCTCTACATCTCTCACATATCCTTCCTTTCACCTTAACGGACCGTAACTCTTTTGGCTTCACCGCTGTTTCCTTCACTCCTCTCCCTCTTTCTCTTTCCAATTCTCCATCAACTCTTCATTCTGCCATTTATGCCACTTTTCCTTGACCCTCGCACTTTCTGGACTGTCCC
This sequence comes from Noturus placidus, assembly GCA_022414735.1. Classification (NCBI taxonomy): domain Eukaryota; kingdom Metazoa; phylum Chordata; class Actinopteri; order Siluriformes; family Ictaluridae; genus Noturus; species Noturus placidus. Next base: position 159,375 of record JAFFST010046558.1, on the reverse strand, counting down.
ATCTGCTGCTGTTGCTGTGCTGTACTCCGCTGCTCGTCACCCCACCTTCTCCTCTTCCTCGCAATTGATAGCCGGATGTTGTGGATGTGAAGAAGGGAGGGTCTCAGATAGTGAAATGTGCCACTTTGCGGAGAGTAAAGCAGTGAGCGGCGCTCGTTCGGCCGTCCAGGTACATGCTAACGGCATGCCACCGGCTCACTTAATCCTGCTAACCATGGGGATCAGTTGGCGTTTGAGTTCAAACAGTCTATGATGAATGTGTTTTATACATATGCATTATTAAAGAAATGACCTAAGCCGAGTACATGACTTTCCAAATATCAGAATTGCTGACCTTTTCACACTATGATCATAATCAAATGCTTGTGTTGTCTGGACTTTGGTGGATCGAGGTGAGTGCACGCTCCACGATCGCTCACAGAGGAGGCACACAATATTGCAGCATCTATCTGAAATATTACACGATCTATCTATCGTCATTTCCACCAGCTGTCTCTGGACAGCTTGCATCGTCAGGACTCAAACTCGCAGTCTCCCAACAGTAAGGTGAACGCGTTTCTGTCATGCAGCTTGGGATCCCCGAATCCTGTTCGGATCTCATTCAAATATATTTACATTTATTCATTTAGCGGACGCTTTTATCCAAAGCGACTTACAAGTGCACACTCATACACCAATGGGAGCAGAGCTGCATGCAAGGTGCTAGCTTGCCATCGGGGGCAACTTAGGGTTCAGTGTCTTGCCCAAGGACACTTCGGCATGTGATCACCCGGGCCGGGATTCGAACCACCAACCCTACGATTAGTGGATTAGTGGACAACCCGCTCTACCGACTGAGCCACAGCCGCTCAAAAATCAGCCCAAAAGCTTCTATCATGTGATACCGCCGCTATTTTGTATTGAAACAAAAGCTTAAAAAAAAGAGAAATGTGAAAAGAAATAGCGGTTGTGGGCAGAAAAGAGTGTCAGTTCTGCAGAGAGAACCATTTTGTTTGTTTGTTTGCCGTTCCTAACAACCGTGTAGGTAGGATAGTTGCCGAGCTCCGCAGAAGTAGTCTGTGACTGGAGCTGAAATCGTGTAGTGTGCACCTGACCACAAAGCTAAAGGCATAACACTTGAGGTTATGTGACTTTTTGTGAAAACTTCAGAAACTAATGCTAATACTAAACTAATAGGGTTTTTATTTTTGGCAGTTCTTGAACAAGTCTTCATCTTTGGAATATAATGGAATATAGAAAGGAATGTGCAGTGGTAGTTCAGTGGTTAAGTTATTGGACTGATCAGAAGGTCATGTGTTCAAACCCCAGCACCACTAAGCTGCCCCTGTTGGGCCGTTGAGCAAGGCCCTTTGCCCGCAACTGCTCATATATTTACATTTATTCATTTAGCAGACGCTTTTTTCCAAAGCGACTTACAAATGAGACACACTCACACACCAATGGTAGCAGAGCTGCATGCAAGGTGCTAGCTTGCCATCGGGGGCAACTTAGGGTTCAGTGTCTTGCCCAAGGACACTTCGGCATGGGATCACCCGGGCCGGGATTCGAACCGCCAACCCTACGATTAGTGGATTAGTGGACGACCCGCTCTACCGACTGAGCCACAGCCGCCTTAATATATATAAAAGATAAATGTATGTCGCTTTGGGCTTCTGCCAAATGCCCTAAAATGTGAAGTAAATATAACAGGGGAAATGGAATGAGAGGAAAGGTTAACATGCTTAATAATTAGAAGAATAAGAGGAGTTTTAGTAGCATTGTGGCTGCATGATTTAAAGGAGATAAGCATGCACTATTGTCCAGGCAGACCGCACCACTATTACTACACGGGTCTTTAAAGGTTTTAACCTGATTAACTACAAAAATAAGAACACTATTACTTTTAAAATGAGGCAGAAATACAGCGTTAGCAAGCAAGCATCTATATTCTAATTATCGGGATGATGCTGGGACAATTATTGCAAAAATTATTGCACAACCTTTAAATTTCCATGTATTTATGTTTGGTGAATTTTAAACGACGAAAAACACAGCACCTCCTAAAATACGGTCCGAAAGTCCGAGAGCGCTAGAGAAAATACTTCGATTTTGCATTCTGGAGTGTAACAAAAAGTAGAATCTTTGAAATGTTAAGAGGCTGTGGTTCAGTCGGTAGAGCGGGTTGTCCACTAATCCACTAATCGTAGGGTTGGTGGTTTGAATCCCGGCCCGGGTGATCCCATGCCGAAGTGTCCTTGGGCAAGACACTGAACCCTAAGTTGCCCCTGATGGCAAGCTAGCACCTTGCATGCAGCTCTGCTACCATTGGTGTGTGAGTGTGTCTCATTTGTAAGTCGCTTTGGATAAAAGCGTCTGCTAAATGTAGGTATTTCTGAGGTTTTTTTTTTATTTGCCACATCCCCATTTTGCTTTAATGACAACTGAGCCCTCGAGCTGGCACGGACCCCAGAAGCTTGTGTAAAACCTTGCAGTCCATTTGAGATCAAATCCATCGGAGTGTTGTCAGAACACATGCTTCAATAGAAGAGATAAGGAAAATATGAGGAAAATATGAGTTTGTGTACAAATTAATTAACGTGGTTAGTATCATAAGCCTACATTTGCCTACATTTCAATACGGACCTAGAAATTGTCCAGAATCCTGAATTTTAATTATTAAATGTTCAATATATTGAACGTTTACTTGCTTTGTTTTAAATATTTACAATTTTAATTGAAAAAAAAAAAAATCCAGAATCCAATGTGTTCTTATACTTTTGGACCCCATTGTGTGTGTGTGTGTGTGTGTGTGTGTGTTCATTCAATAAGTAAGAAGAATCATGAGGAATAATGCTTAAGTTTATGCCTTTATCTGAAATTCTTTCTCTCTTCACTCTAGGACTTGTCTGCTGCACCCAAACCTTCTCTCATAGACACATGAGCAGCAAGAACGGCAAGAAAGTTGGAAAACCGGACAACGGACATCAGTGCCAATAAATGGCTTTTAGGCTTCTTTTTAAAGCAAACGTACAATGAGAACTAGGCTAAAAGCATGATTTCATATTTAAAAAAATGTATTAAAAATATTGAAACCTAGGAGAACAAAAAAAAAGCATCCAAAAAGTGCTTCCTGTAATCCCTGTATCAGCATGCGAGACTGCTGTCGCATGGCCTGCCTTTACATACACCACAAAAAGCAAAGGATTATGGGGCTCCTGGTGGTACAAGGGGCGTGAAATGAGGGAAGCATTTGTGGATATGGAACAGTATAACCGAACCCAGAGCTCAGCCCTGAACGCTGTATTTCAGATAAATTGTGGTTCATAACATATATGCAAAAGCCGACACACACGTGTAGTCACATGACACAACGGTTCCCCCTAGAACTCTCACAGATTTTTGAGTCTTCCAATATATTACTTGTTATAGTTTAAGCTACTTTAAAATATGATCTCACGACACACCAGTTTTTCTTCCAGCACTAGTTTTGTGCATAATGCTGTATACGCACTGAAATATTACATGTGTGTGTGAGTGTGTGTGTGTGTGTGTGTGTGTGTGTGTGTGTGATGTCTGTATGTGCAGTTTATGTTACAGCCCAAAACTGGAAGAGAAAAAAACCTAAATGTATGCAAAGATACTGCTGCTGATATACGTCTTTGCCCGTGCTTTTATTTATTTTGATAAACAGACAGGATTAATAATCCTGTGTATAATCCCGTGTCTAAACATCAGTGTTATATCTGGAAGGGTTTGTTGTTTTTTTACTGTAATGCAGGCATGGTTTCATTTCTTTCTTTCTTTTTTTTTTCTTTCTTTTTTTTCATCCAATATTGTTATCTCAGCACTCATGGAGAAACATTAGGGCTTTTGGCCTTCAATAGAGATTTATTTTTGGACACTGTATTGCTTCTTGTGACTGTCATCATAAATGGTGTTCGGTTTTTTTTTTTCAAGGAAATTTATGACTTAAGACTTACTGAGGCATTATTAACTGCTCATGGCATAGTGAATGTGTCAGAATGCCAGCCATTTACCATTGAGTGTACACACACACACACACACACACATGCACACACACACACACTTTTGACTTTTTTTAAAAAAAAACAGTGCAAATGTAGCAACCAAGTCTTCCATTTCAAATGATATGAGTAGCTCAGGTTTGGTTTTTGCTGTAGATGATGCTGTGGCCTATTATGAGAGACGGCAATATGAACAGAAATGTGAAAAGCTAGACACAAGACTGGGGTTAGTTTCTGCTTCTTCTCCTTGTTCATCGTTCATAATTTATTATTTAATCTAGCAACATTTTTTTTTTTTACACTTGAATCTCTTCGAAGATTCTAACACCTTGAATCTGAAGTGTGGGAATATTCCATATCAACACCAGGTGTTGGTTTGAATACACCAAGTCAACACCAAGTGTCAACACCAAGTGTTGGTCTGAAAAGAGAGAGAAAGAAGGACAGAGCGAGAGAGAGAGAGAGAGAGAGAGAGAGAGAGAGAGAGAGAGAGAGAGACGGAGTGAGAGAGAGGGAGAGAGAGAGACAGAGCGAGAGAAAGAGAGAGAGAGAGACAGAGGAAGAGACAGAGAGATTGAGAGAGAGAGAGTGAGAGAGATTGAGAGAGAGAGGGAGAGAGAGAGAGAGAGAGAGAGAGAGAGAGATTGACAGAGAGAGAGAGAAAAAGAGAGAGAGAGAGAGAGGAGAGAGACAGAACGAGAGAGAGAGAGAGAGATTGAGAGAGAGAGAGAGAGAGAGAGAGAGAGAGAGAGAGAGAGAGAGAGAGACAGAGAGAGACAGAGAGAGAGAGAGAGAGAGACAGAGAGAGAGAGGGAGAGAGAGACAGAGATCGAGAGAGAGAGAGAGATTGAGAGAGAGAGAGAGAGAGAGAGAGAGAGAAAGAGAGAGAGAGAGTATGCCATTACATGTAATCATGCATAGTCTAGTCTGGAAACAAGATCCCACATAAGCACCGCAATAAGCAGCTCTGTGAAAGCAATAGACATCCGTTTGCAGGTGTATGTTTTTAGATGCACCTTTTTAGATTCAATTGAAATTAGAGAAAGACGAAACGACATTAAATTAAAGACTCATTTACGTTACTCTCACTTGGAAAGCAATAGACGCATTACAAAGCGCACATACGGGCATTTCTCTCCTGTAATCTTTTCTAGCTTTTTCTTTCCTTTGCTTTTGCCACCTAGTTTGAAGGGCCGTTACGAAGGACGGCGAGTTTAGATTCTGACGTGTGAAGTGGCTACAGAATCCCGGCGGGTTTTGTGTAATCGTCTTTAGAGCTCAACAAAGACACTTTGAAACACTGTGATTAGACTGTAGCACTGTCCGAGCAACTTCCCCAAGTACACGCAGACACACGCTACTGTTCTCGTAGGCGCAGTTAGTACTGCAAACGTGTAGGTTTTAAGTGTAGAATATGATCATGAGGTTATTTTTATATTAACGTCTAACATTCTCCACAATGACGTCGTTCTAACTGTCAATACTTTTAAGGTGTTGTTATGAACGTGTTGCTATAGGGTTCCATCTGTTTGCCATCGTGTTGATGTTTACTCTGCCCTTCCAAAAAAAAAAAGACAAAATGTAGCTAAACACTTGCCTTGCTGTCGTAACATTCACTCAAAATGTTCATCAAAGATCTTCTGATGTAAACAAAACACTGTTTAACCGATTCCAAGCCCCAAAGACACAAAATCAGTTTCGATCCAATCATCACACGCAATCCTCACGAGTTCCCCAGCAACCTGTATTGATGTTTTCGTGTTCATTCCAGTCGTTAATCATGAATGAGACAACGGACATGTGAAGGAATCTAATCAACTGAAACGTATGGACTGAGTGAGATTATGCTAAAGAACACTTTTTGTTAGATCGCGGGTACAAGCGGCCGAAATGGGTTTTCTCAGGAGGGTGGCTGGCCTTTCCCTTAGGGATAGGGTGAGAAGCTCGGCTATCCGAGAGGAACTCAGAGTAGAGCCGCTGCTCCTTTGCGTTGAAAGGAGTCAGTTGAGGTGGTTCGGGCACCTGGTAAGGATGCCCCCTGGACGCCTCCCTAGGGAGGTATTCCAGGCACAGCCAACTGGGAGGAGACCTCGGGGAGGACCCAGGACTAGGTGGAAAGACTATATTTCCACACTGACCTGGGAACGCCTCGGGATCCCCCAGTCAGAGCTGGTTAATGTTGCTCAGGAAAAGGAAGTTTGGGGTTCCTTGCTGGAGCTGCTACCCCCACGACCCGATTTCGGATAAGCGGTTGAGGATGGATGGATGGATGGACACTTTTTGTAAAATGGACCAAGCTCTTGAAATGAAATAAGACAAGATCATCATTACAGTTCAAATGATAGTGTGTAAATAGTGTAGAGAGCTGACAGAAAGAAATGTGGTGTAAATCTGGAATAAGTCCGTCCTCTGAATATTATGCAAACCATCCAGTATTGTGTGGTAATGTAGCGCCACCCACAAACAGAAATGATGTCAGAATACATCGACTGGCGCTTGGTTTTAGCACCATACCTTAAATCACGGAGCGTCCCATAGTATTAATATATTCCCTTTAGTTAAATAACTGCGAGCTTGTTTGTGTGATTGTCTAACAGTTCGAGTCACAGCATTTTAGACAGTAGTGTGTGATCCCAAACACGTTTGGGGAACAGAAAACAAACAATATCCAGTACAGTAAAGTCTTACTAAACCAAAATACACCAAAGTTTCCTATTAAATATCTTTAAAAAAAAAATGCACAACATATATAAATTCTATGATACTTACCACTAACAGCTATGCCAAAAATAATAATAATAATAATAATAATAATAATACGATTGAATAATATTCATACAAATACAAGTTTATCAGCCGTTTATTTGATTTATTTTACATTAGGAAAGACACATAATACAACAAGAAAAATTGTCTTGCAGATATGTTGGAATGACTCATCAAAACAGTCATGGAATCCATATATGAACTTATAACGAGCATAATTTCATACAATATTAATACGTAATCACTTGAACTAGATCCGAAAGCTGTACATTTGAGCAGTCGACGTATTTTTCATTGCAAGTGGTTCATTCCAAAATGTTCTCCGAGTTCTTGTTGAGTCATCGTTACGATCACATACAGCAAGGCATATTCATGCTGTTTCTGATTTCTGAAGTGTTTCCTTTTATTTTTCATTTTAAAAGATGAATTGATGTCTCAGATGAAAAGGCCATGAACCAGCAACGTGCAAATATATGAGCCACTTTTGAGATTACTTGCATTGTCGTTTTGTAATGTGGTAACATGGTATTTATTCTCATTGCATCATGCCGTCGGCCTCCGTATTGGATGAGATGCAGTTTGAATGGCAATTTTACAGCGAAATCCCCAGTGTTGATTTAACACCTAGAGCAGGGGTCTTCAACGTTTTCCAGGCCAAGGACCCTCAAACTGATGGCGAGATGGATCGGGAACCCCCTAATTATATATATAGTATGAAATTGTGTTATATCAAACTGGTACCAAAACTTTCGCGACCCCCATGCAGTACCTCCGCGGACCCCCTAGGGGTCGCGGACCCCCTGTTGAAGACCTCCGACCTAGAGTGTTGAATTTACATCATGCCGTGTTTCTATAAATCCATTGGACACAAATGAACACTCCGGGTGTTAATTCAACACTAGGGATTTTACTAGATTTTACTAGTCTAGTAGTGCCTAATTGTCTAGATTAGAATAGGCTCCAGGTTCCCCAGTGACCCTGAAAAGGAGTAAGCGGTTGAAGATGGATGGATGGATGGTTGATGGATGGTGGATGGATGGATGGATGGATGGATGGATGGATGGATATGGACCGATTTTGGGATGGATGGATGGTTTATGGATGGTGGATGGATGGATGGATGGATGGATGGTGGATGGATGGATGGATGGATGGATGGATATGGACCGATTTTGGGATGGATGGATGGTTGATGGATGGTTGATGGATGGTGGATGGGGGATGGATGGTTGATGGATGGATGGATGGATGGATGGCTGGATAGATGGATGGATGGATGGATATGGACCAATTTTGGGATGGATGGTTGATGGATGGTGGATGGATGGTTTATGGATGGGTGGATGGATGGATGGATGGATGGATGGTGGATGGATGGATGGATATGGACCGATTTTGGGATGGATGGATGGTTGATGGATGGTTGATGGATGGTGGATGGTGGATGGATGGATGGATGGATGGATGGAGATGTGTGTGTG
>JAFFST010046558.1:93092-105321 GCA_022414735.1 Noturus placidus | reverse complement strand
ATATATATATATATATATATATATATATATATATATATATATATATATATATATGGAGTGCAAAGAGTTGGACCTCGACACATACACTTGCACTTACAGTCCCACGACATGCACACGTGGGGACCCCCTACACATCGCCTTTATGACCTCTGTGATTAAAGCTAAAAAAAAAAGGAAAAGGAGCTCCACATGTGCATGCTAGCTTCCAGCTCTCACGCGCCGGCTTGACAATGAAGCAGCGTGCTTCCGCGTGGTTCAGCTCAGCTCTACAGTGCTGTTATCAGGAGATTACCCGGATGTCCCTCTCCCACCGACTCGGAGGTGAATAGAAAGCAGTCTTCATCAATGAGGCCGTTGTGGAAACCGTTCATTTCTCCGTTCACGTCTGGGCTTCAGAGTGTCTGTGGTGCGAACAGCTCGTGCTTTCAGATGATCACCGGCTCGCGCAGGCCTGCGTGCACACACCGCAACGCTGTTACCCCCGGTAACGCTCCTGACGTCATACTGTCCGTATTCCTACATCGTGGGTTTCGTGTTTCCAGGATGCTCATTAGTGCCCCTAGTGGTCAAAAGTATAATAATAATAATATTAATAATAATAATAATACATACATTTACATTTACATTGATTCACTTAGCAGACACTTTTATCCAAAGCGACTTACAAATGAGACACACAAGCAAAGTGATCTCAAGCAGAGAACAATACAAGTAGTGCTACTGTACAAGATCTATTCATTGAGTACCAGAAGAAGCAAAGTGCACAGAGTCGAGGTGTAAGTGCAAATTTTTAAATTTTATTTTATTTTTTATGAGTTGGTTAGGTGTTTAATAATAATAATAATAATAATAATAATAATAATAATAATAATAATAATCCTGTGTATCGTGTAACACACAGATGCTGTACCGCATTCCATTCCCTGTTTAACGCCTAGAGGCTCAGGAAGATCCTCCATTTTGTGGCGCTGAAAAAACAACAACACTTTTACACTTTTCACGCCCAATTAGGACTGCAAATTTACACTGGGTACACAGTTTAATAATAATTAATAATATATAATATGATAGGCTCCAGGTTCCCCCGTGACCCTGAAAAGGAGTAAGCGGTTGAAGATGGATGGATGGATAGATGGATATATATATATATATATATATATAGTATATCTCTGTGTAAGTCCATCCATCCATCCATCCTGGAGTCTATCCCAGGGAGCATCGGGCACAAGGCGGGGTACACCCTGGACAGGGTGCCAGTCCATCACAGGGCACAATCACATACACACTCACACACCCATTCATACACTATGGACACTTTAGACACGCCAATCAGACTACCATGCATGTCCTTGGACTGGGGGAGGAAACCGGAGTACCCGGAGGAAACCCCCGACACACGGGGAGAACATGCAAACTCCACACACACATGGCCCTGGCGGGACTCGAACCCCGGACCCTGGAGGTGTGAGGCAGACGTGCTAACCACTATTACTGTTACCCTGTTACTGTTTTTACTGCATAGTGTTAAATTTGTGGCAAAGTGTGTATTGAATATAATTTTACAAGAAACTACACTAATATAGTAGTAGTAGTAGTAGAGTAGGGCGGCTGTGGCTCAGTCGGTAGAGCGGGTTGTCCACTAATCCACTAATCATGGTTCGAATCGCGGCCCGGGTGATCCCATGCCGAAGTGTCCTTGGGCAAGACACTGAACCCTAAGTTGCCCCCGATGGCAAGCTCTACTAGCGTTGGTGTGTGTGAATGGGTGAATGAGAACCAGTGTAAAGCACTTTGGATAATAGCGCTACAAAAGTGCAGACCATTTACGAGAAAGAAGAAAAACAGTGAACTAACGGTGGTAAAAATGTACCGTGGTCTTCAAAAACATGTTTTTCGATGTTAATAGTTTTGTAATTCGCTAATCATGGTTTATAGATGGTTTAGCTCTAGGTTTATAGATTTTTGTTCACACTTTCAAAGTTTTTGTTTACACTCCACAAGTTTACATTACGTTTGCCACTCTGGCCCAAACCTAAATACATCTTTGATAATAGTATTTCGTGAGTTGTAACAACACAAGAACAATCACTGGCTTTTTTCATGCAGGTAAATTAGTAGAAAATGTCCTTTAAAACTTGTAGAATTGTACCGAAAAATTACCTGTTATAGTTCTCAAGTGTTAAGAAAAGAAAAACACAAACTTTTTAAGCTTTAGTGAGAGTTTGCTTTTGCTATTGTCCCACCAGTTGTGGTGTGAAATGTCCCTCTAGTGGTGATGTGATGTGTCCCTCTAGTGGTGATGTGACGTGTCCCTCTAGTGGTGATGTGACGTGTCCCTCTAGTGGTAGTGTGATGTGTTCCTCTAGTGGTGGTGTGATGTGTTCCTCTAGTGGTGATGTGACATGTCCCACCAGTTGTGGAGTGAAGTGTACCTCTAGTGTTGATGTGATGTGTCCCTCTAGTGGTGGTGTGATGTGTCCCTCTAGTGGTGGTGTGATGTGTTCCTCTAGTGGTGATGTGATGTGTCCCTCTAGTGGTGATGTGACGTGTCCCACCAGTTGTGGAGTGAAGTGTCCCTCTAGTGGTGGTGTGAAGTGTCCCTCTAGTGGTGGTGTGATGTGTCCCTCTAGTGGTGGTGTGAAGTGTACCTCTAGTGGTGGTGTGATGTGTCCCTCTAGTGGTAGTGTGATGTGTCCCTCTAGTGGTGGTGTGATGTGTCCCTCTAGTGGTGGTGTGATGTGTCCCTCTAGTGGTGGTGTGATGTGTCCCTCTAGTGGTGATGTGACGTGTCCCACCAGTTGTGGAGTGAAGTGTACCTCTAGTGGTGGTGTGAAGTGTCCCTCTAGTGGTGGTGTGATGTGTCCCTCTAGTGGTGGTGTGATGTGTCCCTCTATTGGTGGTGTGATGTGTCCCACTAGTGTTGATGTGATGTGTCCCACTAGTGTTGATGTGATGTGTCCCTCTAGTGGTGGTGTGATGTGTCCCACTAATGGTGGTGTGATGTGTCCCACTAGTGATGGTGATGAACAAGTGTCTTATGCAGTGTCCATCAGCACATGCACAGACACCCTGCAAAGTCAGCTCAGAATTTAACCAGGGTCTCTAAAGCTGTGATGCTGTGACACTACGATGCCGACCGACTGTACAGCTGGCTTTATCTAATAAGTGACATAAACCTTCAGAGAGCCGGCAGCTGCCAGGAAACCCAACAACATACACTGGATTATGACTGTATGTTCTCAAGAAATATTGAAAACAGATTTCCAGCTGCAAACACAACACAGGATTAAATATAGGTGTGCAATAATTATTGGCACCCTTTATCAATAAATTGTGCTACCTCCTTTTGCCAGGACAACAGCTCAGAGTCTTCTCCTATAACGCCTGATGAGGTTGGTGAATACATGGTGAGGGATCTGAGACCGTTCCTCCATACAGAACCTCTCCAGATCCTTCACATTTCGAGGTCCACACTGCTGAACTCTCCTCTTCAGTTCACCCCACAGGTTTTCTAGGGGTTTCAAGTCAGGGGACTGGGATGGTCATGGCAGGACCTTGATTTTGTTGTCAATAAACCAATTTTGTGTTGATTTTGATGTATGTTTTGGATCATTGTCCTGCCGGAAGATCCTACCACGGCTCATTTTAAGCCTTCTCTATTTTGGTTTCGTCTGACCATAGATCCCGATCCCATTTGAATTTCCAGCAGTGTCTGGCAAACTGAAGACTTTTGAGTTTGGATGAGAGTCGAGGCTTTTTTCTTTAAACCCTTCCAAACAACTTGTGGTGATGTAGGTGACTTCGGATTGTAGTTTTGGAGACTTTCTGACACCACGACGCAACCCCTGCGTCCATCAGCAAATTCACCGGCGCACATTTACAATGTGAAATTGCACGGTATCAAGATGAAAGCATTGGAGATCAGCCATTGCTTCCTGACATTACATTACAGTACATTTTGTGAAGATTTGAAAATATAAGGACTACAAAGGTTTCACATTGACAAGGATTTATTTTCTTATGGACACTAGTGTTCGACAACATCGGCCACGTGGCTTCCATCACAAATGAGCCTTCATCAATGAAATATGCTAATCTATAAAGTACTATCTGTTAAATGAAACACTTTTTTTTAAATCTAAAATAATATAATCAATTATATAATACATTACAGAATAAATCGGATTTGATTTAACAAAATACATCAGGTCAGATATATAATTAGATATGCAAAAAAAAAAAAATGCAAGGGTGAGTCTCTTAAAAGTACAACAGACATTAGAATTGAGTCTGTTTATTTATTTATTTATTTATTTATTTATTTTCCTTTGACTCACCCTCATTCAAATAAAGCATTTGTGATGTTATTTTTTAAAATTTAAATGAAAACCTGCCTATTTATAATGCCTTCAAGACCCTGGCCAGCAGAATGGCATTCTGCATATAGTATATATAATGCCGTAAAAATATAAATTAATACACATATACATACAATATCACGTTATATAAACACATTAGTTTCTTTTTCTTTTTTTGTTTTTGGCAATAATTGTCAGTTCTACCCATATACATGAACAATTTCCATCTCAGGGATGAGTCCCAGCTATTCTACAGACACAAACAAGATCTAAACCTGACCCTTAATTCATAATCCTGACCCAAAGCTCTGTAACCACAAAACTGAGGACTGTAGGTGAAATAGACCCTAAGAGATTTATTTTGTCGTGTAAGAAAGAATGAATGAACGAAAGAACTGAAGCATAAGTGCATATAAGTAACTCTCAGCTCAGTAATAATTCAATAAATGCAGGCTGTATAAAATATTTCCTGTTTTCTTAATATATGGTCAGTGTTCAGGAGCGGAAACATTACAACTGCATGGTTTAGGAGACAGCACTCTTTCTTTTATGCCCTTCAGTAAAAAATATTTCCAGCCCATAATGTTTCGCTGCTCTCAGGAGGATGATAAAGAGTTTATAAAACTACAAATTTGATGTTAATCTGAGTAAATCTGACGAGCAACATTACCATGCATGAATAAGATCAGGGCCATTAAATCAGCTAATGGCAAAATTGCCTAAACGATATAATTCTACAAAAATTTGAGGCCGTCACCATGTCTCTTTCCAAAAGAACTCATTTAGGGGTGTTTCTGCTCGTCTGTTATTGGTCTGTTAAAGTGTTTTGTTTTGTTTCTTGTTGGTCCAGCCCACTTGATATTGGTTGATATGACACTTAGGTGTAATATGGATCATTACCTCAAATAGGTCTGATACATCTAACTACAGCATGGCAGTATTCTGTGAGGATGGCTTTGATTAATACATAAAACACGTCGATCTTTGTCCTTTTATCTAACCTTAGCGTTGAAGGGTCGTTTAGAATTTCACGCAGCTTTGAATTCTGCTTTTTCACAGCACAATGTTCGCACGACATACAGTACAGTCACACACATACACACGCTTCAGTACATATACACGGTCTTACACTTACATAGCACGCTGTGTAAAATAGTACTCCTGGTCCTAAATGGTGCACTGAGATTCACCAGCTACTGGAATACAGCTACCGGAACTGCTAATCAGTGGAACTAGCGAGAGAGAGAGAGAGAGAGAGAGAGAGAGAGAGAGAGAGAGAGAGACAGAGAGAGAGACAGAGAGAGAGAGAGAGAGGGAGACAGAGACAGAGGGAGAGAGAGACAGAGAGAGAGACAGAGAGAGAGACAGCGAGAGACAGAGACAGAGAGAAACAGAGACAGAGAGAGAGAGAGAGAGAGAGAGAGAGAGAGAGAGACAGAGACAGAGAGAGAGAGAGAGAGAGATCTTCACCACACAGGACAAATCCTAGAAAATACCAGATGACACAATCACTGAATCTCCACAGTTACAGTTACAGCAGTGATGTAGTACCGCATGATACTTAAGATCAAATCTAACCAGGCACAAAAACGTTTATGTGACGTTCTTCCACACATCTAACTAGCTTAACTTGAATATTGTTAACATTGTTGTATGATTTATTCACAAAGTATGAACAAGTTCTTGCTAACGCGTTTGTTTTTTTCACAGTCACAGTTAAAGAAAAAACCTTTTTCTTTTCTTGCTCAACATGCTTCCCTTTTGCACAGTCTATATTAGGCTTGTGTTTACGCAGTGTCCATTTCGTTTAGCCTTGTATTCTTAAAAGACATGGAAGAACATGACCTCAGAGATTTCTGTCAAGGTTTGCCTTTCAAGACATCAACTGTAACAAGAATACTACCACGGCAAAGCAAGGAACGAACGCTATGATTTCAGCGGCGTGAAATTCACGTGGGAGAGTACACGGGTGCACAGGCGGACCTGTATAACGTCTAACACATAATCATGTTCTGCTAGCTGTACACGGCTGCAACAATGGATCGACCTCTCCTGAGCTTAGCGGATGAAAGCGCAGGTCCCTACACCGTTACTAAACGTCTAACTTCTTGTCAATACAAGAAACAAATTCCCCGGAGTCCTGACAGATTAATGAGAGAAAATAGAACTGGCTGACGTGTGCTACCACCAAATCACTCTTATCGTTAGTGCGGTGGTCAGCAAAGGCATTTTAATCAGAAAAAGAAACCTGAAAACCTGGCAGTTTCACAGAGATTTAAAAAAGACCTGCGATGCCTTCAACAAACACCACTGCAGAGTGTCCTGATTGAGTTTAAAAGGCATTAAATACATTGGAAAACACCAAAGGCTAAATCCTCATTATGTATTATTTAAAAAATATTTTTAATTGAACTATTGTGCTTTGCTCTTTCTTAAAATCCCAGAATTGAACCATTCTGTTTGTAGCTGATTAAAATAGGGGGAAAGGAATGTTGGGGTATGACGTATGGCATGTACTGCGAAAAAAAAGACAAAGACTTTAATTCAGTCCACCGCCGTAACTCTGTCCTTCCACATATAAGACGCCAAGTAACAAACAATGTCACAATACAGCAAAAGCACAAGTGAGAATCCGTAAGCTCCTGCGCTACATCCTCATGGTGCTCGTTTAGGGCACTTGTGGCTTTCCACGGTTTTTCCCTGAGATTGAGTCTCGATCATCTGAGGAGTTAGTCGTTTTAACGGGGCTGCCAGCCTTTGAGCTCGAAGCGGAATGGGATGAGTCGTGTCCTGAAAGGGGTTTGTGGGTGGTTCTGTCTTGCTCGGTGGGCGTGGCGCTGCGGCTACTGCTGCTGCTGCTGCCCTTCTTGACCTCATCCTCAGAGGTAAAATCTGAGCTATCGGAGGCACTGAGACCAGCCGCGCTGGACGAGGGCAACTGAATCTGCAGAAGCATTAAAAGGGCAAAAACACCAGTGTAAGGTTTGTCAGTGAGGGGTTTCAGTCATCCAGGTTACTTTAAATCTCTAGTCAAACAAGTGAAGGTGATAGAACCATTTTCAACATTTACCAGCATGACTCCATCACTTGTTGATGTTCAGTTCTTAGATGAATAATGATATGAACAGTATAAATTATTGTAATGTGAGATTATGGAATAAAGTCACTAATTGAACAGAATCTAAACGGTCAACATTTAATTATCAAATTTGACCAAAAGTATGTAGACACCTGATCATCACACCCATATCACAAAGTCTGAAGCAAACAACTGTATAGAACATCTTTGTCTGCAGTAACATTACAATTTTGCTTCAATGAGCTGAGATGTCCAGACCTGCTCCAGCATGACAAAGTGAGCTCCATGGTGTGTAAGGTTGGACTGGAAGAATCTCAAGGTCAATCCCACTGAACACCTTTGGGATGTACTGGAACATGGACTGCACCCCAGACCTCCTCACCCAACATTGCATTTACATTTAACTGACGCTTTTATCCAAAGCGACTTACTAATGAGACACACTCACACACACCAATGGTAGCAGAGCTGCCATGCAAGGTGCTAGCTTGCCATCGGGGGCAACTTAGGGTTCAGTGTCTTGCCCAAGGACACTTCGGCATGGGATCATCCGGGCCGGGATTCGAACCACCAACCCTATGATTAGCGGATTAGTGGACGACCCGCCCTACTGACTGAGCCACAGCCACCCTAACATGATGAATGATCACAAATCCCCACAGCCACGCTGAAAAATCTGGTGGAAAACCTTCCCAGAAGTGTGGAGCTTATTATAACAGCCAGTGGAATGGCATGTTCAACAAGCACGTGTGTGTGTGTGTGTGTGTGTGTGTGTGTGTGCGGTTGATGGTCAGGTGTCCGTAAACATTTATTTTTTTGTGTATGTATGTTAGCAGTCTGGAAAATCCTGGCTCACTCTAGCAGCCAAAAAAGAAAACAAAGTTGCTTACAACCAAAATAGTTTTTTTGAGATAGCTGCCTGAATGCCATAGCACAACAGACATAAATCTAATCAACAGGGTCAGTAATGACATACTGTACTGGCTGCCAAAATGCCCACAATGCTCCTGCACTGGAGTCAGAATACAACCTATACATGCAATTTCCTTTTTAATTTGTAAGGGTAACCAGATTTAAAATGCTATAACTTTACTTGTTTTCAGAATTATACATATGAAATACTTTTTAAAATTCTATTTCATATACATCAATGAAACATATTCGACGAAACCTCGTTTTCTACGATTTTTTAATCGCTATAGTAAAACAAGCGAGAGTAATTACCTGGAATGGCTCAGTAACACCCACAATAGAGTTCATATTGTTGCTAAAGTAACCCAAAATGTAGTCACCAGACTCCTTTGGTAACTCCTCCTCTGCAAAGGTAACCTGCACAGGCGAGAATTTAAAGACGCCCGATCAGTTATTGCCACATGTTTATTCCGAAATAATCTTTCCACTGAAATGAAGATCTAGTCCACACTGGTATGTGATTATTGTTGCTTGTCTTACATGGTGCTCCAGTCTCAGGTAATCGGATTCCTCCTGTTTAGCCCAAGTGTAACTCACGTAGTCTTTATGATGTTTAAATCCAACCTGGAAGAAATGGATTAAGTACAAAGCAACGCATTTATAAAATGCTGATGAATTCATTTCGTTGTTTGTTCATCGTAGGAGAAGTGCACATTACAATACAAAGGCATTTGGCCAATACGTCACATTCCCAGTTTACCACAATTCAACTGTTAATGGTTGGCTCATGTGATTCATTTTGCCTTCCCATGTGTTGTCACTAATCTCTAAATCGAAAAGATCTTGTTTGAAGCTAAGAAAACATTCTCAAGATAATAGTATCACATAGTGGATCCATGTGTCTTTGCTAGTCACATACTCAACCTTCCAATTCATCCATCCATCCATCCATCTTCAACCGCTTACTCCTTTTCCTGGTCACGGGGAACGTGGAGCCTATCCCAGGGAGCATCGGGCACAAGGCGGGGTACACCCTGGACAGGGTGCCAGTCCATCGCAGGGCACAATCACATACACACTAACACTCCCATTCATACACTATGGACAATTTAGAGATGCCAATCAGCCTAACATGCATGTCTTTGGACTGGGGGAGGAAACCGGAGTACCCGGAGGAAACCCCTGACACACGGGGAGAACATGCAAACTCCGCACACACATGGCCCTGGCGGGGCTCGAACCCCGGACCCTGGAGGTGTGAGGCGGACGTGATTCAGCTGAGTTTATATCGCACATTTCCCAGATACATTTGTCTTCAGGTAGCTTCAAAAAAGGTGTAAAAACATAGAAAAACACATTTTTATTCATAAGCTTATATAAAGACGGTGAAATAATTTCCTATTGAGACAAAGTACCTTGTAAAGTCCAATCCAGTCCCAGGAACTTCTGGAGTAACCGTGCACCACCTTAAATTTGGCCATGGCATCGGTTACGTCCCTCCATTCATCCTCTACAATGAGTGTTACCAAAGGGGTGTCCACCTTATACGGGAACTGTGGAGACCAGTGTATGTTACAGTGATACTCAGTTCTGATAGAAACAACTTTCCCTATTAACCTCAGCCATGGCTTTACCTGCAGGGAGAAGATGGAGGAGACGGGCTTGTGGTCGCTGACAGTGTACTCCATGTGACTGCGGTAGAAGTGCTGTGTAACCCGAGTGCCGCTGGTGAGGCCTGACACCGAGCTACGCTTGGACACATTGCTAGCTAGAGCCATTGGCCTCATCCGCCACAGAATGCGATCGGTCCATGCTGGCTTACGCTTTTTCCCACTAGGAAGAGAATATGAACGATGGACTCATGAGAAGACGATTTCAGGAGAAATGACTAAGATATGTAAGCAAATGCGTAAAAAAAGAAGCTTCATTTGCTATTCTGCACGTTTATCTGACGTGTCTTCAGAGTCAAGCACAAAGCAAACTTCTAAAATCCTGGAACGGTTCCTTAAGCCCGGTTCACACTGCACAGTCAGACAACAACAAACTTCGTTTACGGACAGTCGGGCTGCTTTAAAAATTATTAAAATCCTTTTAATAATAATAATAATAATGAGTTTTTATTGCTCATATATATTACAGCACAGTGAAATTCTTTTCTTCACATACCCCAGCTTACCAGGAAGTTGGGGTCAGAGCACAGGGTCAGCCATGATACATGGAGAAGAGAGGGTTAAGGGCCTTGTTCAAGGGCCCAACAGTGGCAGCTTGGCAGTGCTGGGGCTTGAACCCCTGACCTTCTGATCAGTAACCCAGGGCCTCAACCGTCTAGCAACCGTTGGTTGTTGTGACATGAGAGACAGGGTGCTTACTTACATTTATGCAGTTTTCCGAGCAGGAAACCAGGTGTGTAAATGTCTACATTAGTTCCAGTTTACGTGAACATGATATAAGCAGAGCATAAGGACAGATAATGTACTTTGCATGGCACTGTAGCAGCTAAACCCATACAGTGATAGCATAGTTGTGCCTCCCTTTGGCTAGCAACATACAAACTAGCCTATTCTCATGTTAGATAGCCAAAAAGTTTGATATTTTATTGGTCTTGTAGTCCTGCAAACAGTGACAACACCTGAGGCAAAGTTTTATGATAAATCTAACTCTCTCGAATAAGTAATTAGCCCTCACAGGCGAGAGAAAATGTATGGAAAAAGTCTATTTAGAAGAATGTGAGCCTAGGACCTAGTACATAGGCTTTCGTTTCTATGGCGTTTGCAGGGACACTTGTCTCATCGTCATGGCAACGGTTCGTGCCCAAGTCAGATCATGTCAGACCTATGTCAGATCATGTCATTTCTGTTCTGTTCAATTCAATTTTGTTTGTGTAGTGCTTTTAAGAATAGACGGTGAATGAATGAGATGGTTAAGAATAAACTGCAGGTAGATTGAGATCTCCTATGAGCAAGCTAGAAGTGACAGTGACAAGGGAAAAAAATACCCCGAGACGACATGAGGAAGAAACCTTGAGATTCAAAAGGAAAGCCAGCATGGTATTCTGGGTTACACCAGATAAATCATTTCAGCTCAATACTATACTATATTTATTGGGTTGATAGTCTGTTCAGCATGAACATATTGTGAATAAAAGTCCTGGGATAAGTCAAAAATTTTCTGATGTCCTTCCATTGTTTCATTTCAAAACCAGGATAAACTAACCAGGGCTAGTGACGCATAAGATGTACAAAGACGTTGTACTTTTTTAAAGTAAAACTAACTTTTAAAAAACTAAACCTGAGATAGATTTCCATGCAGATGGGAATACTGTACAACACTGAGGTTAGTCAGTTCAACAAACAATTCCCTGAAAAGTCAAGTGTTGCTTCAGCTCTATAGGTTTTAATTCTTTTAGCTCGCTCATAATTTGTCCAAATTTAGACAACCGAGTTACACCTGCTCCGATTTGTTCATCTGTACCTGGTATCATAGGTGTTAGTTCCCACATCAAACTTGTATGTAGGAGGGAATTTCAGAGGTCCTTCCTGGAAGCCTTCCAGTACAGTCTCAGTGTCTTTGGCCATGTTTAACTAGAAGACGCAAAACAAGATAAAAATGGAAACATATCAATATGCACATGCCGCTACGGTGATATTAATAATAATAATAATAATAATTTATATAGCGCTTTTTTACAATGGTACATTGTCTCAAAGCAGCTTTACAGAAATATCATTTTTACATTTTTACATTTACAAGCGACTTACTAATGAGAGCAAATTCACACACCAATGGTAGCAGAGCTGCATGCAAGGTGCTAGCTTGCCATTGGGGGCAACTTAGGGTTCAGTGTCTTGCCCAAGGACACTTCGGCATGTGGAGTCACCCG
>JAFFST010046557.1:142065-154827 GCA_022414735.1 Noturus placidus | reverse complement strand
TGCATGAAGAAATCCACCATAAATTCACTCATTCGCTCGGAGAGAGGGAGAGAGAGAAGGAAAGAGAGGGTGAGAGAGAGGGGGAGAGAGAGGGGGAGAGAAAGAGAAGGGGAGAGAGAGAGGGAGAGGGAGAGAGAGGGCAAGAGAGAGAGAGGGCAAGAGAGAGGGACGGATAATGGGGGAGAGGGGGGGGAGAGGGAGTGAAAGAGGGAGAGAGAGAGAGCGAGAGAGTGGGAGTGAAAGAGGGAGAGAGAGAGTGAAAGAGGGAGAGAGAGGGAGTGAAAGAGGGAGAGAGAGGGAGTGAAAGAGGGAGGGAGAGAGAGTGAAAGAGGGAGAGAGAGAGGGAGTGAGGGAGTGAAAGAGGGAGGGAGAGAGAGAGAGGGAGAGAGAGAGAGGGGGAGTGAGAGAGAGAAAGAGAGGGAGAGAGGGAGTGAAACAGAGGGAGATAGGGAGTGAAAGAGGGAGGGAGAGAGAGAGAGAGGGAGGAGGAGTGAGAGAGAGGGAGAGAGAGAGAGAGGGAGAAAGGGGGAGTGAGAGAGGGAGAGAGAGGGGATTATGGGTAACGTGTCAGACAGTTTTAACATGTACCCTTCCAGGCTGCACAATTTCATGATGGCCGTTCAAACTGCACTGAACCTGCATTAACTTCTGGAAGTTGTCCTGAAACAGATAAAAGAAAACATCCAAGTAAAAATAAAAACAGAGAAGCTGCTGAATACTGGAGAACAACAACAACAAAAATCATAAAGACCGATTACTAAACCTCCAAAACATCAGGAGCAGATTTCTCAACTCTAATTAAATCCCAGAGTATCACGCTACTACATGATACCTTCAGGTGGAGTCATGTTATATGTCATAATATTCAGAAAACACTGGGGATGAGATTAAAGGAGCTTTACAGGGTGTCAAATTTCTCACCAACACCCCATGCATCATTGAATCATTTGGACCAAGAGGTCCTTCTGTGGTCTTCCAAAAAAACTTTTCTATAAAAACTAAACAAAACCCAAATCTGCCTCAAACCACATTGTGTTGCTTAGAAATGTTTCACGCAGAGAAAAATATTTTCCTTACCATTGAAGTTACACAGCACTGTTACAATGCAGTATATATACGAAAAAGAGTTTTCCATTCAATTTTAGCTTAAATATGCTTGTGTTAGTGGGGGAAATGTGGATATTTTTTGACAAAACTAGCTTGATTAATATATTTTCTGATACTTGAGACACTATGAGAGCGTGATGTCCACAGTTGGTGGAATCGTTTAAAGTTGCGATTAAACGGAATCATTAATGGCGCGGTCAGAGCAAATCTCTAACTATGTTTACATGGACAGCATTAATCTAATTATTGACTTTATTCTGAATAAGACAGTAATGTGAGTAAGGTGTTTACATGAGTCGCTTATAGAATACTCGTGTCATGTTCCCGTTTTACACATTATAGTACATAGATCGATTAACATCCCGCGTCATTACGTCACTCCGTCCCTCCAGTATTTCACGTATCGAAATACAGTTCATCTTCGTTGTGGTACCGTATACAGTTTTGGGTGTTTCATTTTTAATGAAAAGTCCAGTTAATCATTTGTCGTGCTATATGTGCAAACAGATGACTGCTTGAAGCCGTGGGCTGTGTCCCAAACCACGTATTTACCTTCTATGTAGTAACTGAGATGCATGTATTTCTCCTACTACAGTCCTATAGTAGGTAAGTATGCAGTTTGGGACGCAGCCGTGCTCTCTTGTTTGCCGTAAATGTTGAGCACTGCCGTGTGTGATCGTGTCCTGTGGCAAAATGCGGTGAAAACTCTCACATGACGTTAATAGTGTGTTTAAGGTGTGTACATGTCTGTAATACACGTCCATAATGCGAGTAAAAGAGGAATACTCCACACGTCTTAATTCCATTTGTGTTTACTTAGAGTATGACTTTAATCGGATTAAGGTCATCAATAATCACTGTTTACATGCTAGTTTCTTAATCAGAGTATCGTCTTAATCGGGGTCATATCGGATTTTCGTTGTCCACTTAAACCTACTGACTGTGTTTGCATGTGTAGTGTCTTACCCCTTGTTTCATGATGTCATTGGCGTGATTCGCAACTTCCTTCACCACCCCAAGGGCAGCTGAGTAAACACAGAACAACAAAACAAAAACAAAAGGACTTTTACTTGGGAATAGACTGAGGATTTATTCATTCCTCTTTTTCGCTTTCACACCTTTTGCCATGTCTGAGATCTCTCCCTTGATCACTTATTCACTATTTGCTCTGTAAATTATGCGCTCTCTCTCTCGAGATAGATAGATAGATATCTATAGATCCATCCATCTTCAACCGCTTACTCCTTTTCAGGGTAACGGGGGAACCTGGAACCTATCCCAGGAGGCATCAGCACAAGGCGGGGTACACCCTGGACAGGGTGCCAGTCCATCGCAGAGCACAATCACATACACACTCATACACCCATTCATACTCGATAGATAGATAGATAGATAGATAGATAGATAGATAGATAGATAGACAGACCTATATAGGGGCAGCAGTAATAACACTTCCTAGTGAATGCCTCTGAAACATTATCGCAGCCTGCCATTACATAAATCACACCTAGCGAACCATTTTCTTCTTCTTCTTTTTTTTTTTATTTTTTTTTTAAATTGGCTGCTGCGGTAAACTCAAGGACTACAACAGGCAAGGAAAAGGTGACCAGACAGAAAGAGAACACGCCTGACTGATCTGAATGGAATTCTTGAATGTGATTGGTGTAATGATGTTGATTAAATTTCTCTAACAGCAGTTCTGGTAGTAGTTCCAGTTGTAATAAAAAAAAAAAGGTACATATTGGTAAATGGCGCACATATAAAGCGCTTTTATCCAAAGCGCTTTACACTGTGTCTCATTCACACACACACTCACACCAATGGTAGCAGAGCTGCCATGCAAGGCGCTAGCTTGCCATCGAGAGCAACTCGGGGTTCAGTGCCTTGCCCAAGGACACTTTGTTATGTGGAGTCACGTGGGCCAGGAATCAAACCGCCAAACCTACGATTAGTGGACGACCCGCTCTACCACCGCTCCACAGCCGCCCTACATTAACATATTAATGTGCTTGTTCTAATCTGTTTATGTTTCTATAGTAACAACTCATACACAGGGACTGAGAGCAAAACATCTAAAATAATCGAAAGACAATTAAGAAAAAATTGGATTTATTATTTCACAAAGAAAAAAAAAAGTATAATCGGAAGTTGCAGTTTTCGGGCATTAGATGCTTATTTAACATTTATGGAAGGAGACTTGGGTGTCAGTTTTCCATCATGGGAAAGTCTCCAGGACAGATGCTTTCTGTCTAATATGACAAGCTGGGGGTTTTTGTTGCAAATAAAAAATATAATAAAAAAATAAAGACATAAGGGAATGACTGTTTATATAGCTGCTAAACCGTGAGCAATAACAGGAACTAACTTGTCTTGTGGACGTTCCATAACATTAATTGTAATTATAAATGTTTAAAAATCATGAACTGTTGTTCATAAATTATTAAATGGTTAGTGTTGTCAAATCGCTGTGGTAAGACCAGTAAAGCACGACTGGCATGCTGTTAAAGGGAAATACTCGAATTCAGGGTGGTAATGGCCCTCCATGTCACCCCGGAGTGTATCCCACCACCTCTTCATGGATTATTTTCCTTTAACATTTTCCTTTCCCTGTCAAATTTGATTCCTTATATAAGCTCCTAATTTCGCTCGACATATGGAAGGGTGAGGTATTCATTTAGAATCTGCTGTGCATTTGTGTATGAGTTCAGGAGCTGTGTGTGTATGCTGTGTCATTACTTTGTGTGTCCTTGTAGTCAGATGAGTCTTCAGGAAGATTTTTCAAATAATCTGAAAGGCAGAAAAACTATTATTATGTGTGTTTTAGAAGGTTTTTTTCTTAATATGCGGTCATACTTCATTTTATTAAGATCGTTACCCTATCTTGACATTTACAGTCATGGGAAAAGGAAAGTACACCTTCCTTCAATTCTATGATTTTAGTTCTCGGGGCCTAAATAACAATTGTGTGGTTCTAACCAGCTTATAATAATAATAATAATAATACTAATAACAACAACCTTAGGTGATAAACCTTATAAAGGAGTCTATCGCATTGTTTTGGAGACATTACAACATTGCTTCAGTTCTTTGATGTTTGTGGGCATTAGTTTATACACCGATCTCTTCAGATCTTGCCACAGCATCTCAATGGGGTTGAGGTGTGGACTTTCATTTGGCCATTTGAACACCTTCTTTTTTTTTCTACCTGAGTGCTTGGGATCATTATCCTGTTGCATGACCCAATTTCGGCCCAGTTTAAGCTGCTGGACAGATGGCCTCACATTTGTCTCAAGAATATTCTGATATAAATTGGTCTCAATGACTGCAAGTTTCCCCGGGATCTGTGACTGCAAAACATTCCAAATCATCACCATCTACCACCATGCTTGACAGTTGGTATGAGGTGTTTGTGGTGATACACTGTGCTTGGTTAACACCAAACATCTCCACCTTGGTCTCATCAGTCCAAAGGATATTGTTCCAGAACGTTTCTGGCTTGTTCAGATGCAATTTTGCAAACCAAAGTCTGAAATAAAAGCAATACTGGTTCAGTCTTCTTCTGATTGTGCTGTCATGAACAAACGTGTGCTTACAAAGACCTGTAGGTCACATGATGTAGTTCTTGGAGTTTTCTTTATATCTCTGGGCATTAAACGGTCTGACCTTGGACTGAATGTGCTAGGACGCCCACTCCTGGGAAGATTGGCACCTGTCTTGAAGGCTCTCCATTTGTAAACAATCCTTCTCAATGTAGAATAGTGAATTTCAAATTGTTCGGAGATGGCCTTATAACCCATCCCAAATTGAAAAGCAGCAATAGTTACTTCTCTGAGGTCATGGCTGAAGTCTTTTCTACTTGACATGATGTAGACACACACCTGAGTGCTGCGGAACACCAAGCTGCCAAAAGTTCTGCTTTTATAAAGGTAGTCACACTTCTTAATGATTAAGTAATCTTGCATTAGTAGCACCTGGCTGCTAATTATACTCTTAATGATTGTGGAAGTAGGAAAAGGGATAGGGAGTGACATCTTGAAATCTGGTGTGACCTGAGGTTATTGGTTCTTTCATAGACATTGGTGAGGACCACACAATGGTTATTTAGGTCCTGATAAATAAAAACATACTGTAGAAATGAAGGAATGACTATTGACTAATGACTTACCTCTGTAACTAACTAACATAATTATGGAAACTGTTTATAAAGTTAAGAGTAACTTTAAATGGCAGTGTTTGGGATGTAATCGGCAACATGTAGTGTACCTGTCAGCAGGAGTCGGTACTGTGGAATCCGCTGCACCGGTTTCAGTAGGTAATGCTTTAAAGCCAGACTGGCACAACGAGGACTCGTCTACCACCACATAGAGAGAAGCGAGAACAACATTGCAGCATTCAGCATTGTTTCATTTTAACCCGATATCAATCTAACAGTAGATGAGCAGTGTTAAGATTCCAGCTCCAGGGAAGGCATGCCTTGCATGTTTTAGGTTTTCCTGCTCGAACAGGCCTGATCTTGACGCTAGCGCAGCAGGATATAAACTTGAGAACTCTGCATTAATCCAATCGTTATTTCAGACCAATTATTTCAGTCTTATTTCAAACCAAGGCTGCAGTAGATGGACAGAAATGCGATATGCTTATAATTAAACAAGTCAGAAATGTCCACTAGTTTATGATTACTATATTATTAGCACAAGTTGAGTACAGAGGTTTGAACCTCACATTTCTCATATTTTGAGTGGCAAGAAGTGAAATGTACCTCTATTTTACTATTTATGTACAAAAAAAAAAAAAGAAGAGAATGAATTGGTGGAGTTTTGCGGATTCGTTTTAAGCCCATACCGTGAACTACAAAAATAAATAAATAAAAAACGAACACCACCTTAGTCTTGATTGAGCTGGCCGACCAGGTGCTCATGGCTTGAGCTGGCCCTATGTTTTCGAGGACCTGAGCTGTAGTAAGTTAGCCTCAGTGGCTTCCAACCCTAGCTATAGTCGCACATATTATAATTAAGGCACATGTTCACATAAATTCTAAATAGTGGTTTTAAATTTTAAATAGTTTTTTTATCCACAAAGACAACAGTGTTATTCTTCACTTCAACATGGGGCAGTATCAACGTGGAGTAATTCTATGTCTCAATGAACAATGATGTAAGCACTATTTATGAGTGCTGTCTGAATGGTCTGGCCAGATGCACGATCAGGATGTGCATCTGGTATCATCTGGTATCAAGACCCACCCCTGTCCAGGATGAAAGGAAGTAGACAGGAAGTGGAGGACCGCCAGGACACCTGTATCACTCGAGATGACAGGACTGGCTAGAGAACAAACGCTACTTGTGTTGTCACGTCATGAGTTGATGACTTCTCTTTTAGGAAACTAGCAAACAGGAATACTTCATTAGTTCCACAGGAAACTGATTCGGAAGTCCAGTTGTATGACCACTGGACTTTCATCGCTGCCGAGGATTTCAGCAGTTACTGAAAATAAATGAATGAACGATCATTTGTGATACCCAACACATAAAATGTCAAATTAATATAAACAAACACTCATTGTCTCCTTCATTTTATCCTTTGAAGGGTAGATGAATTAAAACTAAAAACTTGCCAGACTGTTAATAAGCTAATAATAAGAGTGCTGCAGGGATGAGGTATTTTTGTAGGCCAACCCGGAAGGTAGCATCACCCTGGTGCCCTGGAGAAAAAGCCAACAGGATTTTTCCATTGGCTTTTAGATTACTTCAGAAAGTAAGCCAACAAAGATGTATGGAAATTCTATAAGATAAATCTACAAGTTGGAAAGTTTGCAAGAGCGAAGTTGTAGTAGATGAGATTTCCTGTTCGGCGTGATTTACATTTACATTTATTCATTTAAAAAACGCTTTTATACAAAGCGACTTACAAATGAGTGCACACTCACACACCAATGGTAGCTGAGCTTCCATGCAAGGTGCTAGCTTGCCATCAGGGGCAACTTAGGGTTCAGTGTCTTGGACACTTCGGCATGGGATCACCCGGGCCGGGATTCGAACGATTAGTGGATTAGTGGACAACCCGCTCTACCGACTGAGCCACAGCCGCCGTTTGATGACGTTTATTTTCCCCGACAAACCCTTAGTCCCATTTAGCCACTTGTTAGCCTATCGTCTTTTTCAAGACACCTAAAAGCTTTAAAAATCACGAGTGGGATATTACTGATGTATTTTATGTCGTAGTATAAAACGTGAAAATGTCTCGAGCTTGTGTTAACCACAGACCTTATATTTCAGAAATTTAACCAAAAACCCATCGGATCGGAAGTGTAAAAATGCTAAAACTCATTTCGGGCTGTTAGGATTGGTTCCCGCAGCTCTTCATACCGTCTCCTTAAACACGAGCAAAAACGCACACAAACGTACAAGCCTACCTCAAACTGACGAACAACTGTTGCGAACGAAGGGTTCTTGCGACACTGTTCGTCCAACAGAGCCACGTTGCGATCGAACTCTCGGATGTATGTAGAGTACATCTTCAGATACGGTCCCTTCTGCACGAAGATGTCAGCCAGCCTCTGGTGATCCGACCTGTGTGTTTGGGATCACGCAGGAACAGTTTAAAAGTATGTTTATTTATTTCTCTTTTAAAAAATGCTGAACGTTTAATTATTCTTGTTAACATGAGCATAACGTACGCCACTGAAATTTTCAGTAGAAAACAAAATCAACAACAACAACAAACAAGAATCGTTTTCAAGGAGGCGATACCGTCCATACGGTTTATATCGCTTCATAGCATAGTGTTAGAAAATAGCAAAAAACTCCTCAAGCTCTAATATTCGCACTAGAACTCAAATTCAGTCCAATTACTGAAACTTCATAAACTCCACACAAAAAAAACAACACGAATTCATTTATTTACTCCAGTTTCATTTCTTAAAGAGGCACAAATAGCTCTAACTTTATGCAGGCCCAATGTGCTTAGACATAGTATATTAAAATTGGTAATAAAACCAACCAATGTCATGCATCAATTGAGAATTTTTAACAAATTAAATAAAAGCCCACAATGCTGAGAAATGCCAGCTTCGACTCTGCAGAGACCCAGGTAATATTTACATTTATTCATTTAGCAGACACCAATGGTAGCAGAGCTGCCATGCAAGGTGCTAGCTTGCCATCGGGGGCAACTTAGGGTTCAGTGTCTTGGGTGTCAAGGACACTTCGGCATGGGATCACCCGGGCCGGGATTCGAACCACCAACCCTACGATTAGTGGATTAGTGGACAACCCGCTCTACCGACTGAGCCACAGCCGCCCTAATATAATATTGTGTAAACAGCATGAGGAAAGGTTATGCGATTTTACTTCAATGGAAATGTAATATTGGCTCGCTGTTCCCAACATGTGTACTAGGAGTGTGTGTGTGTTTGTGTACCAGTGTGCGACTCTCTCCTCCAGCTCTCTCAGCAGGTCCTTGTTGAGCTCGTAGAGCTGAGGCAGGTAATACAGGATCTGATTCAACACCCGCTCCTCCACTACAGGCTTCCCACTGGCACGGGTCGCTTTGGCAACCGCATCCCGGAAGTCCTGTCGAGAAAAGTATAGACAAGTGCTTCACCTTACAATACCAATCAACAGTCCAACACAAGGTATCTGTACATGATAACATCAATACGTGCTCTAATGTCTATATCCAATCACATCTGCATATGGGCCGTGGTGGGTGCAGGTTTTCATTTTATATCAAGTAGGTGCCACTTAGTTCGTCTTGGCTTTCAATAGACTCAGGTGTGGCTTGGAATGAAAACCTACATGTACACCCGCCCTTTGCAGATAAGATTACACAGTCATCGTCTATATGCTACAGATGGCAAAGAGGAGTGGCTCTGTCTGAGACGTTCACCAAAAAAAACATAAATCAATAAACGAATAATTCCCCAGTCACACTCAATTCAACAGCTCGGAAAATAACACCAGCCAAAACACACAACCCGAACTTGCCTTAAAGAGAACGAACAGAAATACCATACGTTTTTGACTCTTAAGATGTTCTTCCACTGCACATTCAAAAACAACAGCTGGTCAAAAACATAACCTGGGGCTCCTAGTTCATTTTCCACCAGGAGCTGTAGTTGTGACAGTGAAAGCTACATTCTCAGATTAATCACTGGTTCATCTGGTGGTCGATTCCAGACTTACATGACTTTACTAACTCTCCTAACTACATACATTTCACATATCTTTTAAGTAATATGTTTGAAGATGAATAAATGAATAATATGCTGGGACGTTAAGGAGTAACCAGCCGCAAAGGAAATATTCCATTCAGTTCAGTTTGATTTTCTATAGCGCTTTTAAAACAATAGACATTGTCACAAAGCAGCTTTACAAAAATATACACATTCGGCAGCGAGGAAAAACTCCCTGAGACGACACGAGGAAAGAAACCTCGCGAGGAACCAGACTCAAAAGGGAACCTCGTCCGGGTGACACCGGATTAGTGCGACTGTAAATCACTTCTCTTCTAGAACTGCATACTATCTTGTCCAAAAGTGCTAACTGTGTGAACAGGAACGCAGGAGCTTATGAGCAACTCATAAGTATGAGCATTAGAATCGTTTCCGTATTCACCGTGAAAGTATATTGTGTGGAACATGCTAAGAAAAAAAGACCGTGTGTAAATGTCAAAATTAATAAACTTAGAGAACGGTGAAATTACAGTGTTTTTACTGACTGTTCACAAATATAACACCAGAAATAACCCCACTGTAACGGTGTTATCACATTCAGTGAAGTCAAACCCCGTAATGTTAAAACAAAACCAAAGTCCTGAATTTGTGTAGTAAATGTCTGTTTTGTGAAGGCGCAATTTGAGAGAAAAATAAATAAATAAATAAATAAATAAATAAAGCCCAAAGTGTGGGACTGGTCCTGATCCAACTCTTCCTATAAGCCTATAACTCTAACCTCTAATCCCTAACCGTGACCCATGAGACAGCTTACAGCACGAACAAACACGCACACCGTGTCGTCTCCACATCCTGGAATTTTGGTTCTGACTCCTCCCCATGGTTCTGCTACGAGGGGTATCATGCAGGGGCTATTCACCTCCACGCCAGTGGAAGATGCTCACCCGCCACTCCACAACTGCCAAGCACATGCAAACATTCGCACAATGCAAAGTCTCGCCAATCTTTTGTATGAGTCTTTTGTATCGGTGGAGCTATTCTGGTGTTTGATCTTTTGACTAGTCTTTGGGATCGCCCTTTGCCTGGAAATATTGTGCATTGTTGTGCTCTAACCTGGCTTATTTTGACTGTCTGAGCACAGTATGCGCAACCAATCAGCAATGATCAGCGTCGCAAGCCCCGCCTCCAACTCCAGTCTTAGTGCCATTCTTGAGCAGGTACCAAAACCACACAACTAGAATGCGTGGTACTGGATTGGCAGCCAATAAATTCATTGTTTTATTTATTTGAAAAGAACTGTTTCAGTTTTCTGGTGCCACACGATTCAGTACTTTGTGCAGTGGAAAAAGGCTCTGAGTTTTGGTGGATCAGTTTGCACAGGAAACGATCAGGGGAGTTTTGGTATGAAGATAATCTCTCACTTACTCCCTTCTCTGCCTCCCTCTCACACACACATGACCTTCTTAAAGGCAGCTGTTAGGGATCATGGCCAACTGCGTGGGCACCAGAGGGGGTGGGTGTGACCTCTTTCCTAAAAATCTCTCCGTCTCTCCCTCCTTTGTCTCGCCACGTCTTGCCTTCTGTTCCTTCCCTCTCTATTTTGTTGCTGTTTTCTTGCTATGCTACATGCGCTCTTTCATTCAGGGGGGTTTTTTCCCCCTCCTCCTTGTCCTTTAATTCACGGCTTCTCTTTCCTTTGTCTCTGATCATGTTTATACCTGGTGCACTCCTCCACACACTCATTACAAGCACAGGCTGAAATGAAACCACAGGTCTGTATCAGTGTTTATACTGTGCTTCAGCACTTCCTGTAATCCCGCAGGAAAGAAAAACAAATCATCATAAATCACATATGTATACAAACATTTATCCTATCTGTTTTTTTCTGGCCTTCAGATGACAGTTCTATTTATTTATGAATTGTTTAGAAAGGATTTATATTTACTTACAATGTGCAGCAACTTCAGAACATCCACAAATCTGTAACAGACATATTTTCATAACCGTTATATCCATTCTATATATAAGCAGTATAATATTAACAAAGGAAGGACACGATGGCAAAAATATCAATACAGCAAAAAAATTCAATGGTCTTAAATCTCTAAATGTAGCTTTGCCAAATAAGTATACAAAAGAGTTACAAAAGAGTATATAAATAAGTTCAAAGAATTGGATTTATTCAAGAGAAAAGAAAGGTATCCCAAATGTAGTCAGTCTATCAGTTAAGATATTTTGGTGTCTGATACTTGCATATGTTTTGCATAGGAGCGATGAGGTTAACGTATTTAACACGTATTAGAAATAACCTCACCCAAAGTCCATAAATCCATGCGCAAATCTCCATACGTGCTCCAAAGACAATGTTAAGCTATATAATGTTTTGTTTATATGGAGAGTCTGCATTCACAAAAGAAAAAATATTATAATGTACATCACGTCCTGCTTTTCACTACAGTTCTGTGTGTGTGTATGGTGTGGTGTGCATTACACAACTTCTTGTCTTGGGCAGAGTGATTTGAAATTGTGATAAAGACAAAAGCTGCATCCGAAACCGCATGCTTACCTACTATATAGTAGGTGAGTAATACCCAGATGTAAAAACAGTAATACCCAGTTGGTGTACTGCAGAGGTGCACAATACGTCGATCGTGATCGACCGGTCGATCGCAGAGGAAGTGCGGGTAGATTGCCATTCAAAAAAAGAAATATAGATGTTCGTGTTGATGTACAGGACAGCCAGTCTGAGATCTCGTCTTTTCTCTCAGCACGCGTGTGTGATCAAATGCACCAGCGCTAAAGACTAGCGAACGAAACCACCGAGTTAACTTTTTTGAGTCTTTTAAAGATAAAACCCAGCTCCCAGTGTGCAAATGATATCAGTCACCACGGACGGTGCGCTCGCAATGGTTAGCAGCGCAAATTGATTCATTGCCAAGTGCAGGGAAGGCGATCAAAGGGTGCAGCTCAAAGCAGGTGGTAACGGCTATCTGAGGATGAGATTTTGAAACTACAGACTGATATTCAGCTGAAGTCCAGGGCTCATGGACAGTTTTGGAACTTACTCGCAGGGGAAAAGCACCCAAACATGAGGACATGTGCAACATCACTGACTGCATTATTTGGCTCTACTAATTTCTGTGAGTCAGCCTTTTCCCACATGAAGATTATTAAGTCCAAACACCGTTCCACAATGACTGATCATCATTTGGAAGTCTGCTTGAAGCTGGCTACCAGCAGCTACTGTCCGGACTATGCAACCCTGACTGATTCTATTCAGTGCACGTCATCAGAGTAAGGTACTGACCAGAAATAAACTGAATTGTAGTGTGTCCTAAGGGCTCATGCAGTTATGCAAGGTACATGAACTTATATACAGTGCCTTGCGAAAGTATTCGGCCCCCTTGAACTGTTCGACCTTTTGCCACATTTCAGGCCTCAAACATAAAGATATAAAACTGTAATTGTTTGTGAAGAATCAA
>JAFFST010046557.1:119666-135090 GCA_022414735.1 Noturus placidus | reverse complement strand
GGGCTATGATGGTTTGGATTTTTTTTCACCTTTAATAATAAACACCTTCATTTACAAATTGCATTTTGTGTTTACTTGTGTTGTCCTTGACTATTGTTTAAATTGGTTTGATGTTCTGAAACACTTAAGTGTGACAAACATGCAAAGGAACAGGAAATGAGGAAGGGGGCAAACACTTTTTCACACCACTGTATATTTCACATTGTTTGGCTGCAGTTCAAACAAATCCATGCTTCATGCTGTACTTTGTTGTGTCACGACAGGACATGTGAATGAACTCGGTCTCACCTCTTTGTCTCTTGACTGGTCCATTTCATCCTTGCTGGAGGTGGAGCTGTTGTCGTCCTCCTCGTTCGAGCTTAGTCCCTCCTCTTCCTCTGATAGGTCATCGGACAAATGAGGCCTGTTAGCAAAATCACAATGGACACGTTTATCGGCCCTGATTCATATACGCAGGTGCTGAACTGAAATGATCTAAATCCCAATAAACGTTATTCTTTAGACAGAGAATAATGAATAGTGACACCCTCCATGAATTTACTGTACTAATACGCCTTTTTCGTCGGTCCTGGTGTGATTTTTAAAAATTAATTCATTGTATTTATTTTATTTTTTTATCAAGCCGATTCCTACTCACCAGCCAGTTAACGTGGAGGTTAAAACGTGCTTCCTCCGAGACACGTGAAGTCAGCCAATCACATCTTTTCAGACTGCTGCTCATGCTGTATCACAGGGCAGTGTAACACTCGGAGGAAAGCGCTATTCGCCCCTTCCCCTTTCATGAGCTCACAAATGCCACGATTGGCCGGCGTCACTGTGATTGACAGGAGAGGCAGATTGCTATTGGCTTACCAATTTTCCTGCCTCGCCTCATCTGCATTCGAACATGCAATCTCCTGGCAACAGGGTGACCGCTTCCTGTTGCACCACTCGGCAGCCCCTGGTGTGGTGTAATTTTGAAAGAAACCTATTGCTTCAGTGAATGCTCGATGCTGTTGCTAGTAAGGGTTTCAAAAACTGCCAAAAACAAGTGTCATTTCCAAACCAGTCCACAAAATACTAACAAGTCCAAACAAACAAAGTGCTCATATTTAGCTGTAGGATGTCATATCCAACTGTTAGGCGCTAAGATTAGATGTTAAAATGTGCAACAGTGCTGTCCTACAGTTGAAGAAGTCTTCCTCTTCCAAACCCTGTACATTTTGAAGCAAAAAATAAAAAACGTTATCCAACCTGTGACCAATGTGAAAAAATATTTACCCCTTAAACTTAAAATCTGGTTGTGTCAACTTGAGGATCAATAACTGCACCCAAACGCTTCACATAACTGGAGACCAGTCTTTCACTTACTTCTAGAACTAGGATTTACTCCTATGCTTTGGATCACTGTCTTGCTGCATAATTCAGTTGCTCTTGAGTTTCATCTTACAGACTGAAGACCGGACATTCTCCTTTAGGATTTTCTTGTAGACAGCAAAATTCATGTTTCCCTCAGTTATTGCAAGTTGCCCAGGCCCTGAATCAGCAAAGCATCCCCACACCATCACACCTCCAACACCATGCTTGACTGTAGGTATGATGTTCTTTTTGTAGAATTCTGTGTTTGGGGATGTAACGGGACCCCTGTCTTCCAAACAGTTCCACTTTCGACTCATCAGTCCACAGAACATTCTCCCAAAAGGTTTGAAAATCATCAAGGGCTGTTTTGGCAAAATTCAGACGAGCCTTAGTGTCCTTCTGAATTAGCAAAAAAAGCGACCAAATAGTCTAGCAACCAGAGTGAGACGCGGGAATATCACCTTGAAGAAGGGGAGCGCGCATGCACGAGCTGTTGACACGTGTGTTTGTTTTGTTTCTGTCACGTCGCAAGACGTAAGGGAGTAGAGTACGGAAGAAGGTAAAGACGTATTTATTTAATGGTAGGCAGACAAATCCTATATCTACTATAATACTCCGCGGGGTGTACAGGTACACGAGCAGTATATATCTCCAATATAATCAGCCGTATCTAACTCTACTATATCTACTATAATACTCCACGGGGTGTACAGGGACGCGAGCGGTATATATCCCCAATATAATCAGCCGTACAGAACCGAATAGAATGAAGTTTTTAATGCCCTTTTTTATTGTAGGCTACAGAGTGTTCTATTCTTTCAGCAGTCAGTAATAGGTCTAACATACGCTAATCAAGGGGGGCTCAAAGATGACCATATCAAAATATTCTTCTTTGACTCATTTATTTATTTAAAGTTATAGTGTGCCTTGTTGGTAGCCTATGCCTGCTGGAATGAAAAAAAAAATGTTCAGTGTTAAATAAATATTTTGAAATTGTAGCTTTTGTAATTGATATTTCCTTTGAAAAGTAAGACGAAATAGTAAAAAGCACATTTAGACTATTTAATTTAAGCAATGGTGAAAAAATAGCAAAATAAATTGAGAAAACGTGTTCGGTATTCGGCCTTCAGCTTTCGGCCAAGTTTTTCATTATACTCGGTTTCGGCTTTGGCCAAGAATTTTCATTTCGGTGCATCCCTACTTTTAACCAACTTTAAGTGTTTAAGTGTAGATGTGATTGAACAGGGTTTGCAGTAATCAGGCCTTGTTGTATCTAGTCCAGCTGAACCTCAGTATCAATGCAGTTTTATATATTTGGGGAATTAGTAACAATGGGGGCAAATACATTTTCACACCGGCCCAGTTGGTATTGGATAACTTTTTGTTTGTGTAATCACTTAAAACTCTATTTTGTCTTAATTCAGGTTGCCTTTGTTTTATACTATTTTTTGTTTTAATTCTGAAACAATTTAGTCTGAGATATACACAAAAGCAAAAGAAATCAGGATGGGGCAAATACTTTTTCACAGCACTGTATATTGCCATCAATAGGGTCCATCACAAGTCGTCCAATAATTGTAAAGTTGGTTTTATGTATTGCCATTGAACAACCACCAATTTTTTTTCCCTTTTACTTGGTTTGAAGCACCCCTATTGTGGTTTTTCATGCATTACCTTTCATGTAGTGTGTTATAGAGCTGTTTGTGAAAGTAAAGTCTGCACGGTTTCAAAAATCAAAGCACACGACAGACAGAGTTATTGACTCCCAACAGAAATAACCGATTCTGAACAGCTGCAACAAGTCGTCAGTAATTCCAGACTAACTTCCTGTACTAACCTATGTAGGTTTGTAACAAAAACCTGCCTCTTGTCTTCATTGGTTGCTCAGAAACAATGTGTACTCTGACCCGCCTTCAAACACTAAAAGTTGTTG
This sequence comes from Noturus placidus, assembly GCA_022414735.1. Lineage (NCBI taxonomy): Eukaryota > Metazoa > Chordata > Actinopteri > Siluriformes > Ictaluridae > Noturus > Noturus placidus. Next base: position 131,819 of record JAFFST010046557.1, on the reverse strand, counting down.
TTGTGCCCTGAAAGAGTTAGGTTCATGTCTAGAAGCCATTGTTTTCTGCGCTGCTTTGCAGGGACTCCTAAAAGATGAGGATGTAACGCGTTTTCATTTTACAACGATACCACAGAAGGTCAACTCTGACCTTCGTTTGTGTTCCCGTCATTTCACTGATGACTTCGTCTCAAATCAAGCTCAACTCAACGCGGGATTTTCAAAACGATTATTCATTAAAGACGGGGCTGTGCCCACTTTATTTGAACCATCTTGTGTCACTGGATCACAACCTGTAAGTATGATTAGGAAATGTCCTGTATATACACAATACTTATGCAAGTACCCCTTAAAAAAAATGTAATGCTCAAACTCACAATGTTTTACAGCAGAATGTTACTATAGAGGACTTATTTCTGTGAAAACTTTAGGTTTGTATCTGGTTCCCCACCATCAATCGGATATTCAATCGGAATGTGAGGAGAATTTATAATATATATATATATATATATATATATATATATATAACTCTCTCGCCCATGAAAAAAAAAAGAGAAGTCTCAAACCTGAAATGTTCTGCATATAAACTATAAGCTATCTAGGTACCCCCTTAAAAAAATTATAAACTGACCCTAAAAGTGGAATTGTGAGCAATCTTGGAATTAAGTTCTAAGTCTAACTAACAAGAATGTGCAAAATGTAGATGAAGGCGCACTTGTATAGTGCTTTGTTTTATCCATTCCATATAGTGCTTTGTTGTGTCTCATTCACCCATTCACACTCACACACACCAATGGTAGCAGAGCGGCCATGCAAGGCGCTAACTTGCCATCGGGAGCAACTTAGGATTCAGTGTCTTGCCCAAGGACACTTCGGCATGTGGAGTCACATGGGCCGGGAATCGAACCGCCAACCCTACGATTAGTGGACAACCGGCTCTACCACCTGTGCCACAACTGCCCTCCCCAGATCTGTGCCTCGATACAATCCTGTCTCGGAGGTCTACAGACAATTCCTTGGACTTCATGGCTTGGTTTGTGCTCGGACATGCATTATTAACTGTGAGACTTATATACACAGGTGTGTGCCTTTCCAAATCATGTCCAATCAACTGAATTTACCACAGGTGGACTCCAATCAAGTTGTAGAAACATCTCAAGGATGATCAGTGGAACCAGGATGCACCTGAGCTCAATTCTGAGTGTCATGGCAAAGGCTGTGAACACTTATGTACATGTGCTTTTTTTTTTGTTTTTTATTTTTAATATATGTGCAAAGATTTCAAACAAACTTCTTTCGCGTTGTCATTATGGGGTATTGTTTGTAGAAGGAGCAAGTGAAGTGCTGTGAACACTTTCCGGATGCACAGTACCTTGTAATGTGTGCTAGAGAACAGTTTATGTTTCAAGGAGCAAGACCTAACCTGAGCTGAGAGGTTTACGTAAACTGCTGTATAACCGATATTTGTTGTGTACCAAGACACAAAGATGGCTGTTGGAGTTAAACCAGTAGTTATAGAGGTAATCACTCAAAAAAAAAAAATAATAGTCAAGCAACCTGTATTGGACCAGATAGAATGACCCAATAAATAATAGCTGTGAGAATGAGTCTACCAATATAGAGGTTGTATATGGAGGTGTAATTAATATAATGTAGCAGGGCTGGGCAATATGACAAAATTATCATATCATGAAGGCATTTATACAATACTGGCACCCTGTCCAGGGTGTACCCCGCCTTGTGCCCGATGCTCCCTGGGATAGGCTCCAGGTTCCCCCGTGACCCTGAAAAGGAGTAAGCGGTTGAAGATGGATGGATGGATGGATATCACACTATATAGGTTTACTAACAAATTGTAGTGTTGCATTTAAAAAAAAAACAAAAAAACAAAATAAGTCTGACTGAGGATATACAGTACTGTGCAAAAATATTTTTTGGCCATGACTGTATGTATATGTATATGTATATATGTAAGTACATTATATTACACTATAAATAAAACAATATATACACATTAAGTCTGTAACACCTAACCGATAAAGTCAATAATTAAAATAATCAATTTCATTACAGATTAGTTGGGTTTGTGACATCACTGACTACGTTTACATGGACAGCAGTAATCCAAATATTGACTTTATTCTGAATAAGATAATACTGTGATTAAGGTGTTTACATGAGTCGCTTTTAGAATACTCCTTTCAGGTACCCGTTTTACATGTTATAGAACATAGATCGATTAACCGCACACGTCCTTGCGTCCCCACGTCACTCCGTCCCTCCAGAATTTCACGTATCGACACACAGTAAATTTACGTTGTGGTACCGTATACAGTTTTGGGTGTTTCATTTTTAATTTTACAAAAGCTTAGAGTGCGGTTAATTATTTATCATGCCGTACGTGCAAATATTGGACTGCTTGAAGCCGTGAGCTGTGTCCAAAACCGCATACTTACAGTCTATATAGTAGCTGAGATACACGTATTTCACCTACGATATAGTAGATATGTATGTGGTTTGGGACGCAGCCGTGCTCTCTTGTTTGCCGTAAAATGGTTGAGAACTGCCGTGTGTGAAAACTGCGGTCAAAACTCCCACACGACATTAATAATGTGATTAAAGTGTTTACATGTCTGTAATACACCTCAATAATGCGACTAAAACAGGAGTACTCCACATGTCTTAATTCCATTAGTGTTTACTTACAGGGGTCTTCAACGTTTTCCAGGCCAAGGACCCCCAAACTGATGGCGAGATGGAGCGGGGACCCCCCTAATTATATATATATTGTATGAAATTGTGTTATATTAAACTGGTACCAAAATTTTCGCGACCCCCATGCAGTACCCCCTAGGGGTCGCGGACCCCCTGTTGAAGACCTCCGACTTAGAATATGACTTTAGTCAGATTAAGGTAATAATAATCGACAGAATAATCCATTATGAAAATAATAATTAGTTGCAGCCCATATATGTCTACAAAATGTCTATATACTGTCTACATTTATTTATTTAACAACTGAAAAGTAGAATAACTTAACACTAAATCAGCTGCTTCCAGTTGGTTTGCATTCATAAAATGACAAGATATCACAATATCCAGAAAATATCTCAAAAGTGCATTGTGACCATATCGTTATAATAATCATATCGCCCAGACCGATTCAAAACAAAGACAAAGAAAGAAAATAAAATCAGTCTGTTATGTGTATCAGCAGCGATTGGACCAGCAGTGACTATAGTTTTTGGTGAGGCAGGCAAAAATGAATCTTAAAGCCTGAAACAAAGTTAAGTCAAGAGGCTATCATACTTGACTTTTGCCATTACATTGCTATCAACTGAACATTTAGACAACCCCTGGAACATGCAGTTACGAGTCGACACCATCCAGTCAAGTAGCTTGTTTTTGAGGTATTATTAACCTGACACTAACCCAGAACATTTTGGAATTGAAAAAGAGTGATGTTTTCTTTCTCAGAGACTTTCTCAGCATGTGACATACTTGTTTCTCACATATTTCTGATGTACAGACATTAACCAATTAACCATTAACCAATCCATAAATCTGCCTTTTTCCTCTCCAAATCTTAGAAATAGTTCTGTACATCACAGACATACTGTCTGCACTTAGACTTTACTTTTTAGTGACAAATATTTGCTATAAAACAAGATTTTGGTGCCTGTAGAGTCATTTTAAACATGCCCAATCTGGCAACCCTGTCATTAACTGTCTCATACACTCCTCCTCCTATGAAAAGCAAAGCATATACCGTATTTTCCGCACTATAAGGCGCACCGGATTATAAGGCGCACACGGTTGTTACGCCAACCAAAGTCGCACAACATTTTTACAGATTTTGGAACTCAGTCCACACATAACGCGCACTGGATTATTAGGCGCACCTTATAGTGCAGAAAATACAGTACCTGTCCCATCTATTAGTGCTCGTTTTGTTTTTTTATGATGAGGTGCAATAATTACTCTATGGAAGCGAAATGGGGATGCGAGTGCTCTTCCCCATGACTGCGCAACATCTAGAAATGCGAGTGAAACAAATGGAATATCAGCTTATATTTGTCCGATATTGATTTAAAAAAAAAACCATAATTCACTCGAGATAGATAGCAATTCACTAGAGATAGATAGCATTTAACGGAATTGTCAAAAAAAGGATTTTATGAGATTAATATTTTAAAAAGTAAATAAATGTTGGGGCACCTTATGTATGAGCTGCCAGTGGACAGTTCAAATGTAGTGTGAAAACTGAGGCTGTGGCAACACTGGTTAGTAGGTGGTCTTTTGAGGGACGATGGCACTCGTATTCGGACCGCAGCAACCGTGCCCGGTGTGAAACCCCCCTAAATACAGGATCTTATGCAATTCCAATATGTTAATACAGGCTATGCAGCACTGCAGCGCTGCCTCAAGCATTACTGTACAGCATTATTCAGCAACAGTAGAAGGTTAGACATCGACATGATAAACGCACTGAATAGAATAAGTAGGATTAATATACAATAATAAACTATATCAAATATGATATAAAAACAAAAGAAAGAAAACATAAAAAAATACCCCACAGACACTCGTGGCTAAACGAACGAGCTGCTATGACGTTTCGACCAACTCTGAATTTCAACAGCTGAAGGACAAAATGAACGAATTAAAGGCTAACAAGTGAATTCTTTTTAGTGTTACACTTTTAAACTTCACTATTGTTATACACATTGCTTATCATGAAAATTCCATGTGATACCCCTAATGCCTAAAACACACACGCGCGAAAGAGAAATAAAACGCTCGCTCTTGATGACTGAATTCAGTATTAGTGCTGTGTTAGAAACACGCGTCCAGAATACAAACCCTGTCTGAAAACTCATCAGTGTTGAAGCTTTATTTGAGAATATATTCCAATTTCAAACTCACACAGCCATGTTGTGAATTTATTTTGTTTGTGTGTGAGAGAAACGCTGCTGTGGGTGTTACTGGATTAGAATGAGTAGGGGTGAAGGACTAATTTCTCACACTCACACCAACTCAGTCTCTCCCTATTCTCCTTTTACACCTCTCTACCCCTTCTCTCCCTCTCCCCTTTTCTTTCCTGCACTCCCCCTTTCTTTCTCTCATTCTGTCTCCCGCTGCAGGCAGACAGAGCTCCTCTTGTTTACCGCCTCAGGCAGCTTATATAAACTCAGCCTGTAAAGGGACGCCAGAGAGACAACACACACACACACAGAGTTCACATACAGTAAATCTAGTATATTTAACTGCCATTCAAGATGCAAAATGCAACTAAAATCCCCGTCAACATGCAATGAACATTTCCTTCAGAATGAGCGTAAAACAAGACACGCACACAAATGAAATTACCCGACTTGCCTGACTTGCATTACCTAAAGACACTTGACTAAGAACAAATTGACTCTCTCTGACTGCAAATACAAAATGTAGCTCATTTTCTGTTTGTTAATCTCAGACACAAAAACATGCGAGATTTAAAAACACAAAATCAAGGCGCTAAGAAAAACAATAATGTGTTCAAATGACATTCAAATGAAAATGGTCACCAGCTGTGTTTTTTTTTCTCTCTCTGCTAAAACAGGTTAGCATTAAACACAGTACAGAGGGGAAGTTGTTGCGTCATAAAATTTAAGAGCCAATCGTGATTCGGTATGCAAATACAGGCCGTGCAACTCTGCAACACTGACCAGTTGAGCTTGAATTCAAATCGTCAAGATTTGTGACGTGACTATTGTATTGATAACGGAAACAAGAGAAAACATATGAGTGAGTGAGTGAGAGAGAGAGAGAGAGAGAGAGAGAGAGAGAGAGAGAGAGAGAGAGAAAGACACAGAGAGAGAGAGACACAGAGAGAGAGAGTGAGAGAGAGAGAGATTATTTTCCAGAAGCTCTGCCCTCTCTCCTCTCCAGATATTTCCTGCTCTGGCCACTGAAAATAACCCACAGGAAAGCGAGTCAGCCTGATCTCCAAGAGTGGACCATTAAAAGTTGCTGTTTCAGCTCTCGGCCTTCTGTAATAAACAAATTGATGGCAGTTTCGCTTTTGTAGTGGTTTCGGCTCTGCAGGTTACTGAGGGTAAAGCTGCTTGCTTACACAGTGTCAGATATACTGTAGAGAGCTAAACATTTCATTTAAGTTCGAAAAGTAAGGCTAATTCGGTCAGGAAATGCCATTCCAGTACCAGCTTTCATATCGCATATTAAAAACATCATGGCCATTTCAAACGTATTTACAGCCTACATTCATGACATTTCAAAGAGGTCATCTAACCACATAAAGAGTTCGGGATTGTGGGCGTCACCCGAGGTAAGCTTGTACACACCCACTCAAGACCAACTCATTTCTGCCATGTGAAATACTACACACATCCATGTTCTATCAGAGATGCAGCTTTATAAACCCCCAAAGGCTTCAAGATCCTTGATCTCTAATTATTACATACGTGAATTATCCAATCTGATATAATAGTCATTGTGTCAGTATTTATGTAATGTTATATGTTCTGTGTTATAGTATCGTTTACAAAAGCACTGTATAAATAAAATAAAATCAAAAAATAATTAATACATTAAAAAATTTATTATATTGCGAGAACAACGCATCGCGTTATTGCCAGAAAAACATTACGTTATTTTTTCTTTAAATATCACGGTGCTCAGATTAAATGTTGCGTTATTACAGGAAACATCGTGTACGAGATAAATATATGTTATAAAAGCAACTGATCTTATTTTTACGATATAGCCTGGTTACCGTTTCATAGGTTCTGGCAAACGGTGACGTTTTACATTTACATTTACTCATTTAGCAGACGCTTTTATCCAACACGACTTACAAATGAGACACACTCACACACCAATGGTAGCAGAGCTGCATGCAGGGTGCTAGCTTGCCATCGGGGGCAACTTAGGGTTCAGTGTCTTGCCCAAGGACCCTTCGGCATGGGATCACCCGTGCCGGGATTCGAACCATCAACCCCACGGTTAGTGGATTAGTGGACAACCCGCTCTACCGACTGAGCCACAGCCACCCACGTTTCAGAAAAACGTTTTAGTAAAATTAACTTTCACTTCCTGCTTGGCTTAAACCACAACTGGATTTTAATGTCACGGTTAATGGTACTGTCTTTATGTGAAGTTTTTCCTCATAAATTACACTCAATTTCCTCCTACTAAAGCGATATTTGGCAAAATAACATGGGGTTTTTTTTTTTCTTAATAACGTGATGTTTTTCTCAAAATAAACACAATGTATTTCTCATAACAGCATGATCTTTTCTCTCTATAATACGATATTGATGAGATTTTTTTCCTCATTCCATGCCTGGCAACACAGAGCTTTCATAATAATTCTATTAAATAGGAATCTTTTTTCATAAAATACAAAATTCATCATATTGTAAATCATTTCCTTCATTCATTCATCTTCAGTAACCAAGGAGTAGCATTTCTGGGTCCTGGGTTCCTGGATGCTCACAGTACCTGAGTGAACTTTTGCTCTTTTATGATCCAACACGTCTGCTTTGGTCAAAAGGTGCAGGTTATTTATGAGTACCTAGAATAACGAGTCCTCCAGCTATGGAACTTCCGATTAGTACTCAGGAGGCTAACCATCACTGACTACGTGTACATGGACAGCAGTAATCTAATTATTGACCTTACTCTGAGTAAGATAATAATGTGATTAAGGTGTTTACATGAGTCACTTTTAGAATACTCCTGTCATGTTCACGTTGTACATGTTATAGATCATAATTAGATTAACAGCCCGCGTCATTACGTCACCGCGCCACGCAGTCCGACGTCCCTCCAGAATTTCACGTATGAACATACAGTTCATCTTCGTCATGGTACCGTATACAAACGCTGTAAGAGCAGTTAATTATTTGTCATGCTGTATGTGCTAATAGACGACTGCTTGAAGCCGTATAGACAACTGCTTGAAGCTGTGGGTGTGTCCCAAACCACATACTTACAGTCTATATAGTAGCCAAGATACATGTATTTTCCCCCCACTACAGGAATATAGTAGGAAAGTATGTGATTTGGGACGTGGCCGAACTCTCTGGTTCACCGTAAAACTGCCGTGTGTGATCTTGTACTGTCGCGAAATGCGGTGAAAACTCACACGACGTTCATAATGTGATTAATGTGTTTACATGTCTGTAATACACGTCCATAATGTGACTAAAACAGGAGTACTCTTAATTCCATTAGAGCTTAATTCGAGTAGGACCTTAATTAGATTAAAGTAAGTGAAAATCGCTGTTTACATGCTAGTTTTGTAATTAGAGTATGGTCTTAATCGGGTTAAAAGTGGATTATTGTTGTCCATGTAAATGCAGCTACTGTCAAATAGTGTTACTAACATCTCCTCTGCAGATCTGGCTGTTTATGAATAGTCTGGTACCTCTCAAGATTTCTGCCTAATGTTACATCAGGTAGTTCTACCTTGTTCCGGTCTCTTTTTTCTAAGCACTATACAAATTTAATGGAATTGAAATCAATTGAACCATGCACCCTTTGATTCATGAGAGTTGACTCTTCCTTCAGTTGGATACAGATATATTAACGTCACTAGTTTGTTTGTTTGCCCTGTGCCCAATGCTCCCTGGGATAGGCTCCAGGTTCCCCGTGACCCTTAAAAGGAGTAAACGGTAGAAGATGGATGGATGGATGGTTTGTTTGTTTGTTTGTTTTCCCGAGGTTATCAGGAGAGTCTGGGCTTCTGAATATTAGATGGACGCACATCCCACACGCTATTTGGTTTTTTTTTTTACTTGGAAAGTATAGTAAATTACAACGTGTGAAAGTCACAAGTGTTATGACAACATATATTGTATGCATAAATAAGGGTTTTGTTGGTTTGTGGTATAAATGAGCACAAGAGATTTAAAAAAAACCCTCATAGGCTTAAACAGAAATTTAAAGGAAAAAAGAAAATAAAAAAGATTGATAAGGTTTTTAGAAAAATACTTAATCTGACTAGACACCTCTGAATTGGGAGAAGCTGATCTTTCAAACCAATCACATCGCAGCCTCTTACCTGCTCAATTCATACGGTTCCTGCACTTCATACACTCCGCTATCCGTATTCTGAGTGGAATAGACCCAGGGCAGGTTCATGTACTCAGGAATCTCCTCATAGAGGGGGACATTTTCATATTCTACTCCACAATCGCCTTCTTCATTATGCCGAGTGACCTCCTCACAGGTGGGTGTGACCTCAATGTGTGCGTCACACTCTGTATCCGTGCTAGTGGAGTCCAGAGACGTCCCACCACGCATCAGCTTCGGAAACAGCTTGACGCGTACTTCAAGAAGTTTCTTCAGGCTGCGGTGTTTCTGCACACCAACACCTGAGTCCACACGAAGGAGATCAGCCGAGGAGAACGACCTCGCTCTCTGCTTGACCAGCACTGACCCCAGCCTCTTTCCGTCGCTTGTTTGCGAGTGGCTAGCACTTTGAGATAGCTGCTTACCAAAAAGAGGGATTCCTGAGAACGTGATGCGCCATGAGGAGGGTTTCTCGTTGGGAGTGGCGGGAAGGGCTCCAAAAACAGGGGCTGGGGCTGGAACGGGTGTTTGCGGCGACATGTTTTGCTTCCTCAACATTGCAGATGCGGGTAGACTGTGCCTCTGCGGCTTCTTGGGAACGATCTTTGGCGAGCTCTCCTCGGCTGAGGACGTCTTGGCTACAGGTGCAACCCGAGGGCTGCGGTTGAGTCGGATTTGTTTCGGTAAACTCCTGGTGAATGGACAACGAGCAAAATCGCCGTATGCGTCGTCTTCATCTTCGTGGTCCTCCTCCTCTTCCTTGTCAAGCTTCTCATCAAATCTCTCAGAGTCTGCATGCTCCGTAAGAAGCAGGTTATCCATGGAAGATGATGTTTTGTAACCATGATTGTCGTTTTGTAGGAGGGACTTCTGTCGAGGGGGCGGGGCTGGTGGCTGTTGGTCCTCCTCCTCCTCTATGGAAACAGATGTTTCACTAGTGGCTGGTTCGGAATAGCAGGCGGTCTCTGGGTGGGTCACACTACCACCGTTGTGTGTATTACAGGTAGAGTCTCTGTTGTGGGGGGAGTCTGTAATGTGGGCGGAGCCTGTATGTGAGTCTGGAGAAGTGTTTGCAAGAGAACTGCTGGATGATAAAGCGTCCTCTGGAACTTCCGGTGAAGAATGTCGGTCTTCTGAGTGTGTCACCTGTGTTTGAAGGGTTGCGGGGGTGTGTGTCTCTGTTTCGGCTGGATACTCCACCACCACCTTCTGGCGGAGAAGCACATTTCTTCGTGGACGCCGAGGCTGAGGCACAGGAAGTGGCTTACTTGGGGGTGAAGGCACAGAAGCATTGGTATGTGTGTCATCAGTGGTTAAACAGTGTGTGTGTGAAGTCTGCTCGGGAAGTTGTTCTCGTTTCAGGAAAGTTTCATCTGTTGCAGTCTGTAAGTCTGGTTGTGTGTGTATGTGATCCTTGACGAGTACAGCTGCGTGTTCATCATCCTTTGCATCTGGAAGAGTGTTTGGGGAGTGTGCGGGAATGTGGTTTTGCACATCTTGTCTGAGTAAAGTCACTCGGTCCTTTGCGCTGTTGCAGCCGAGCTCTTCTATTGGACTGCCTCGCTTTTTTCCTATATCATACTCGGTTGTTTCGATCGTCTCTTCAGATCCCCTTGTTTTGCAGTTGCCCATATGGTGTGACTTGGGTGGTATGATGTAATGTGAGAGGCCCCCGTTTTTGGACGCGGGGATGCCCTCAGATTTGCCGGTGCCGATAGAGAGGGATGACTGGACAGCTTTGGGGCTGATTTTGTCCAGGCATGGTTTAGGGGCTAGAGCAGGTTTCCCCCGTTTTGGTGCAGAAGGAGATGGAGAGGGAAGAAGGATCTCAGGTTTAGGTGCGATAGGAGGAGGGGCTGGCTTCTGAGATGCAAACAGTCTGGGTTTGGGGGCAACCGGCGGCTTCTTCATACCTATAAACGCACGCACATGGGATAGAGTTAGTACATTTCACCAACATGGCATGAGAGACAACTCTGTTTAAAAAAATCCTGTCTCCCCTTGCTTGTACTGTCATGTCCAGTTCTGCTTGAGTGGCGTGGCAGACGGCGAGTCTTGCACAAAGCGCTGTCACTCATACGGATAGACAAATCGCTAGCCCGGGCACTCGGGACAAGCAGATTACTTAGTTTTTCAAATCACGGTTGCCCTGTGTACAAGTAAGGTTCAGTAGCCTGTTGATCTCCCAATCGCCAGCGTACTCCCTATTGACCTTCCCAAAGAAAACTTTGTATTTGCTTTTTAACACGCACGTGGGTTCATGTGTCGCAAAGCACCTCAAACCTGTGCTTTTCTATGCACAAAGTCATACATGAGGTCTGTTGGTACAATGTTCACTACGCAAAAGAATCACAAATATGAAGAGATGAACAAAAAGAAGTACAGTCCAGAACAAAACCTGCTGCAGTGGCGGTGTGGACAGAAAGGAGGCAGGTCGAACGAGCAGGTAACGCGTGACGATTCTCACCTTTGTGTAATCAGGGAAAGTGATTGTTTCGTGTCTTGTTATGCTTTGAGTGAGCCCAAAACAGACAAGACAGAGGGAACCGACCAGCACATAGCCGTGCCCTACTTACACATCCGGATGTCTGGTGCTACGTATAGCAGACAGCGTGATTAAAAATGGCAACGTCTAAGAACCACACCACACACACAGCTCTGCGCATATTAATTCATTGTAGCTCAATGTAATATTTTGCACTACATTCCCTGGGACCTTTTTTACTCAGTAAAAAATACTCCGTATCAGCTCAGCGCATCCTTAATAGTCAGAAGTTGCAATCTACTAAAAGTAGAACACAGAATGCGTGTGGTAATCAGTGCGCTTTTGCGATCGCAGAAATGAATACAAAATCAAGCGAACTCTGCAGTATTCGTTAGGGTATTCTCAAAATTACCGCCGATTTGGGCCATGTGACATCACAACGCGCATTCAGCATTCAGTTCACGTGCGTCGAACACCAAAAAGGTCTCATTTAACAACACTGAAAGACATCCATCCATCCATCTTCAACCGCTTACTCCTTTTCAGGGTCACGGGGGAACCTGGAGCCTATCCCAGGAGGCATCGGGCACAAGGCGGGGTACACCCTGGAC
>JAFFST010046557.1:104383-117570 GCA_022414735.1 Noturus placidus | reverse complement strand
TATATATATATAAAGCTCAGCTGTGGTTCCATGCAATATAGATTGGGGATTAACCGGTCCCAACTCCCCTGATTCAACAGCTAATAATCAGAGTCCACAGCAGATTGGGGAAGATTTTGAAAATTCATTTCACTGCAAGTTAGATACTGTTTATAAATGTTTGAGACAAATATCATCATTGAATCTTGAATATCCACATTCCAGACATACAACAATTCTCTCTTTCATCAGCCCTTACATCCGTCTTGGAGTCAATTCACATCTCAAGTCAAGTCCAAGTTTCGCTCTCGGATCAAATCAAGTGCACAGTCCTAAAAGTAGCCAAGACATGTTAAGTGTCGGTGAGTATCAGTAATCAATAGAATATCTCACCCAAAGACTTTTCTGTAACTGTCTGCATCAAACATTATCCTTCAGTAATGTTACACACCAACCACTTGTAGTTAAGAACACAGTTTGACTTCCGCTAAACAGTAAACAAACTGTAGACTACACTCTTTGCTGGGAAAACAAAACAAAACAATATACAGAAATTCTAACTACAAATACCATTACAAACTATCAGCTCTTAACCATGAAAACCATTACTGGGCTTTAATGATATCCACTAGATGCAATACACCAGCAATAGAAAGCAACAATTTACTTTTATTTTACAGCATTCGTCAGACACACTTATCCAGAACTACTTACATGTACCTCATTTATATAACTAAAGGGTTGATGGTTAAGGGCCTTGTTCAAAGGCCCAACAGTGGCAGCTTGGTGGAGCTGGGATTTGAACTCATTCCAATCACTAATCCCAATGTCTTATCCACTGAGCTACCAGTTGTACAATTTTAGAGAACAATTTCCAGTAGAGACCATTATGGTAAATGGTGCACTTATATAGCGCTTTTATTCAATAAAGTACTTTACACTGGTTCTCATTCACACACACACTAACACACCAATGGTAGCAACTTGGGGTTCAATGTCTTGCCCAAGGACACTTCGGCATGTGGAGTCACGTGGGCCGGTAATTGAACCTCCAACCCCACAATTAGTAAACAACCCGCTTTACCACCTGATCCACAGCCACCCATTACAGTTTCCATTAAAACCAATATAATCCCCAATATAACCATTACAGATTCTGTAGGGCGGCTGTGGCTCAGTTGGTAGAGCGGGTTGTCCACTAATCCACTAATTATAAGGTTGGTGGTTCGAATCCCGGCCCGGGTGATCCCATGCTGAAGTGTCCTTGGGCAAGACACTGAACCCTAAGTTGCCCCCAATGGCAAGCTAGCACCTTGCATGCAGCTCTGCTACCATTGGTGTGTGTGCGCTCTCATTTGTAAGTCGCTTTGGATAAAAGCGTCTGATAAATGAAATGAAAGTTTGAAATGAAAGATTCTATGATTGTTCCCCCCCCCCATTCTCCAGCAGGGTAAGATTATGAAGACAGCCATCTTGGACAACCTGAATCACTTTATTTATTTTATTTACTTTGAATTAAATGTATAAATACATACAACTATTTTTTTTTATAGAAACTAATTCACATTAAAATGAGCTACATAGCTTCAGGATGTGACTTGAAGTAGGCGAAGACATGAGCATGAGGATACGGAAAAGATGTTGGGCGAGAGACTCCCATTGCTTGTTAGCTCCCGAAGCAAACACTGGACGCTGAAGAACTCTCACTACAAGATAACTTTCTAATTGTACTGGCAATTGTACTGTACTAGTTATTGTAAAAGAAACGATAAGCACACGTGAGAGAATTCAGTGAAGTGAAACTCAAGTCAAAGACGAACTATTGTTCAAATCATGAAAATCTTTACGAATGTCCGACTGCGAGTCTTTAAATGTCCTCTCTACCGTTGGTAAGGTTATTCTTGTGTACTATCCGTTATATCAGACACTTCCACACTAAAACTGTGTACTGGTCGGTGCTACACTGTCACTTTCTGTGCCCGTTGTCCCGTTTTAGTAGTTAGTGTACCGTCCTGTGTCGTCGGCACACGTTTACACGTGCACTTTATGTAAAAATGTGTAGGTCTTATTTAGTCTCATGTGTCGTCTCATGTGGCTGTGGCTCAGTCGGTAGAGCGGGTTGTCCACTAATCGTGGGGTTGGTGGTTCGAATACCGGCCCGGGTGATCCCATGCCGAAGTGTCCTTGGGCAAGACACTGAACCGCAAGTTGCCCCCAATGGCAAGCTAGCACCTTGCATGCAGCTCAGCTACCATTGGTGTGTGAGTGAGCTCTCATTTGTAAGTCGCTTTGGATAAAAGCATCTGCTAAATATGTAAATGTAATGTGGTCAGTGTGTTGTTTTATATAGCACCGTAATCCTGGAGGAACGTTGTTTCGTTACGTTGCACTGTGTACTGTACCAGCTGGTTGAAATGACAATAAAAACTTGACACTTGACATGGAGACAGTGAATGAAACGCAGAAACTCGCTTTATTTCCGGCGTTTATTGGGTTCGCTTGTTTATGCTCCATCGAGGAAGCGAAGACACTTTAGATTTAAGCAGGCGAGGGGGGGGGGGGGTTAAAGGATTTCGCACTCATTTCCATGGACGAAATTCCTGATCCGGACTGAATCTCAACTTAAAAGTGAAAAAATGTGTTAAAGAGGCCACCAACGGTGTGAGGACCTGCACTCTGGGTTCTTCAGTCTGAGTGTGTGTGTGTGTGTGTGTGTGTATTAAATCCTGAGTCTGAATCTGTGTGTGTGTGTGTGTGTGTATTAAATCCTGAGTCTGAATCTGTGTGTGTGTGTGTGTGTGTGTGTGTGTGGTCATCAGGCGGATGTGCTGAGATGGCCAAACTTGTTGGCTATGGAAAATTATCATAAGACTCCTTCTGACTCCTGCTGCTTTTACATCAAGTAATGCACAGCCTGGGATTAGTGTAGAGAAGGAAAACTGAAGAAAACCCTGAAACAAAGAGTATGTCCTCCCAAAGTAATCCCTGTTTCTAAGGAAGCTAACATGTTACGTTACATTACATTACATAACATAAGGAATGTAAGAACCATGCTTGTTTCTATCCTTTATTACTCTCTTGGATTTTTCAGCATCCATGAAAGTTGATATTTTTATATATACACTATATAAGACTAAGAATAACAATAAGTCTAGGTTGTGTTATCTACAAAACAACATCAGAAGAGTTTTGCGCTAAAACAATAAAAACAAACACAACTCTAAAAACAAAAACAATGTTCCTGTTTGAATATATATAAAAAGTGTGTGTGTGTGTTTTCCCTAAGTGTTCTCAGGAAACTGACCTGTACTCATGATCCTTCACTCCTTCGGCTCCATGAATGAGCTGCTTCTTAAGGGAAAATCCTTCAAATGTCGCTGTTTATCCTTGCGAGATACCATTGTAACGCCATAACAAATGTTAAACGAAAAAAAGAAATAAAACACACTACCTAAGAAAGCGCCATGTGGCCGGTAACTAACTTTTTTTTTTGTTTGAGAAATCACTTCGGCTCCATTCAGCGTCCAGCCCCCACTCATACAACGACACATTTTGAACGCGTGGAGATTTTACAATCAGCCTCTAGGGGCGCACTGGAGCTGTGTGTGTGCTGTTTTGTTGGGGGTTGTTTTACTCGTCACATCACGGTCAGTGAAGCATCATGGGAAATGTAGTGTACACACATCAGTCGGCTTTGCGCAGTTCGTCTACAAGTCAAGTCAGGCCGTTAATTCGTATCGACTACAATCCCAGCATGCGCGCTCGGAGTTGGAGGCTTATGGCGGAGAGCTATGACTGAGGATTTAGACGAAGAGGTCGTGTTCGAGGTGAGTGTTTGGACTCGGTTGTTTATTGTGTACTGGTGAGATAGTCGTTGTGTTTTCGGGGGAGTTTTTTTTTTTAAAGTGCGAGTTGACGCTGTGAGTGGGGCGGTGCTCTGTCTGATATACCGGACACACAGTGATCAGACGTGGCGTGGATGGGCGACTCAGTGGAGTCCATGCACAGGAGATTGCTACAAGAAATACTGATCACTAATGATCTCCATGGAGACCGAATACTGATCACTAATGATCTCCATGGAGACCGAATACTGATCACTAATGATCTCCATGGAGACGGATCATCTGTAGATTTCCCCCAGTGTGTCTTGAATTACACGTTTTTAGTGTTTCTCTACACACACACACTCTCTCTCTCTCTCTCTCTCTCTCTCTCTCTCACACACACACACGCCCATTTTAATCTCATGAAAGGCTCATTAAATCAGCAGATGAGATGCGTTAGGTCACGTGACACATAGTCAGCTCAGGATCACATCCAGGATCTCCTGATGTTACCAAGCCAATATATCATTAGGTAACTGCTATACCGTGATATGAGTTAGTAGTATTGTGATACTGATACAGTGTGTCACATGGTAAACATTTGCATTTATTCATTTAGCAGATGCTTTTATCCTTTTATCCAAAGACTTACAAATGAGGAAATGCGATATATCAAGCGGAGAACAATACAAGTAGTGCTACCATGCAAGATTTATAAGCATATAATATTTATAAGTTTTTTTTTTTTTTTTTTTTTGAAAGAGCTTACATCAGGGTGTGCTGTTGCAGGAAAATACATCTACATGTAATCATTTAGCGGACGCTTTTATCCGACTGACGAAAGGAAATTCAAGCAGAGAAAAATACGAGTACAGAGTAGAAGTGTAAGTGCGGATTTAAAAGGGGGACCGGGGGACAGTTTAGGGAATAGTTCACAGAAGATGTGGGTCTTTAGCCGTGCTGTAGTGTACAGTAGTGACAGATTCTGCTGTCTGGATTGAGGTCGGAAATTCATTCCACCGCTGAGGGACATAATCCACGACAGAGCGGTGTGATGCAGAAGAAGGATTGCTTTATTTATTTATTTATTTATTTATTTATTTTTCCCTTTCTCTGACAATATGTGATTTATTCCTCTTATACCACAGTGGTTTGGAAAGCGCTATGGAAGCCCATTTCTCCTACAGAGAGAGAAAACATTAAAAAGGTGATTTCAACTTTTTATATCTCCGATTTCAGACTTCATTACTCACGATTTAGACGTCCGCCTGACATTTAGTGAGTTACAGAGAATGCACAGGTAGAGCTTTGACCGTTCTCTGTAAACGGGCTATACACAGTAATGCTCTACCGATATATCGCTTTGCTTCTATTTCCTCATTTGTAAGTTCCTTTGGCGGCTGTGGCACAGTCGGTAGAGCGGGTTGTCCACTAATCCACTAATCGTGGGGTTGGTGGTTCGAATCCTGGCCCGGGTGATCCCATGCCGAAGTGTCCTTGGGCAAGACACTGAACCCTAAGTTGCCCTCGATGGCAAGGTGTATGAGTGTGCACTTGTAAGTCGCTTTGGATAAAAGCATCTGCTAAATGGATAAATGTAAATGTAAATGGATAAAAGCTTACCTTTTAAAAGTTAGCTGCCACTGTTGGGCCTTTGAGCAAGGCCCTTAACCCTCTCTGCTCCAGGGACGCTGTATCATGGCTGACCCTGTGCTCTGACCCCAGCTTCTTGGCATGCTGGGGTATGCGAAGAAAATAATTTCACTGTGCTCTAATGTATATGTGATCAATAAAGACTCATTATTATCATTAAAGTTAATCACATTTCAGGTACTGTGTCAAGTGGAAAAAAGTTAAATAAACAAATTAGACAAACATACTCATTTATTTATTGTGGAAAATGGTCCAGTATTACATATGTGAGTGGCAAAAGTATGTGAACCTTTGCTTTCAGTATCTGGTGTGACCCCATGTGCAGCAATAACTGTAGCGAAACATGTCTGGTAACTGTTGATCAGTCCTGCACATCGTCTTGGAGTCCATTGTTCAGTACAGAACAGCTTCAACTCTGGGATGTTGGTGGGTTTCCTCACATGAACTGCTTGTGACAGGTCCTTCAACAACATTTCTATTGGATTAAGGTCGGGACTTTGACTTGTCCTTTCCAAAACATTCACTTTATTCTTCTTTATCAGTTCTTTTGTGTGTGGTTAGGGTCATTCTCTTGCTATATGACCCACGTTTTCTTGAGATTCAGTTTAGGGATAGATGTCCTGACATTTTCCTTTAGAAATTGCTGGTATAATTCAGAGTTCATTGTTCCATCAATGATGTCGAGTCGTCCTGTCCCAGATGAAGCAAAACAGCCCCATTCCATGATACTACCACCACCATGTATCACACAGAGGATAAGGATCTTAATGGCGGAATACAGTGTTTTACTTTCTCCAAAAGTTAACGCTTCTCATTTAAAACAAAACGTTCTATTTTAGTCTCCTTTTCATAAAATATTGTTCCAGTAGCCTTCTGGTTTGTCCACGTGATCTTTAGCAAACTGCAGAAGGGCAGCAATGTTCTTTTTGGCGAGCAGTGACTTTCTCCTTACAACCTTGCCATGGACACCATTGATGTTCAGTGTTCTCCTGATGATGGACTCATGAACATTAACAATATACAATGTGAGCGAGGCCTTTATTTGCTCAGAAGCTACCCTGGGTTCCTTTGTGACCACATGGGACTATTACATGTCTTGCTCTTGGACTTATATATGTTGTTAGATCACTCCTTGGGGAGGGTAACAATTGAATTTATTTTTTTCCATTTGTACACAATCGGTCTGACTGTGGATTGTTGGAGTCCAAAATCTTTAGAGATGATGTTGTAACCTTTTCCAGTCTAATGAGCATCAACAACTATTTCTGAGGTGCTCAGAAATCTCCTTTGTTCGTGCCATGATACACTTCCACAAACATGTTGTGAAGATCAGACTTTGATAGATCCATCCATCCATCCATCTTCAACCGCTTACCCCTTTTCAGGGTCACGGGGGAACCTGGAGCCTATCCCAGGGAGCATCGGGCTTTTATAGATCCCAGTTCTTTAAATAAAACAGGGCGCTCACTCACACCTGATTATCATCCCATTGATTGAAAACACCTGACTCTAATTTCACCTTCAAATGAACTCCTTTCACAGACTTTTAAGTGCCACTGTACCATGTTTCCTGTTTGGAAACATCTGATTTCGCAGACCATTTACTGTCATTACAACTTAATTCCCACTTACACCTTAAATAGTTAAATCAGCCTTAATGACCAGATCTCAGCGAGTTACTTTTGTGAATGTTGCAGCCAAAAATATATGATTTTTGTAATACTCCATTTAATAAATGAATTCTAAAAATGTTAATTATATTTACAATCGACGTGAGTTTTGTGTGAGAGCTGAACTGTGAAGTGCTTCAGTTAAAAATACATTTGAAAGCTTAGTAGGTACAAAAAAAAATGATCAGATGGGTATCGGTATCGGCTGATGCTCGGTGTTTCAGTAGTATTGAAAAAAGAAAAAGTAGTATTGTGTCGTGTCTAATCAGCATAATTTGTTCCGAAATTGTTGGAATAAAACTAGCTGTGATTGTAGTCACCTTATTTATTCGTTAGTTCGTAGATAGTATATCAGACTCACCACTCTTACTGGATGTAGCATAAAGCTGTGTCACGTAGCACAAACCATCGCTGTCACTATTCAATACATCAGGCTTTTAAAAGTGAATTTATTCAATAAACTCCTTCAGCACGGTCTTCCTGCTGGAGAAACGTAATCCGCAACGCAACAGTGTCAGGTGTTAACTGTTCCCGCTGCTGATGTTGGCTTCTCTAATACGGATCTTGCAGAAAGCTGAAATGTTTGTTGCAGCGACGCCTCGGACTGTTCAACTGTCAGCTGTGATCGTCTCAGACAGCCCAGTGAATCACAGCATCCTCATGATCCAGCAGACGTAATCACTCTGAACAGAATTGTGCAACCTTTAAATATGTTGCCCGGAGAGTTGAAGTCATCGTGCGTAGCAGTATAATCTAAATATAGCATATTGTGCAGCGCTAGTGGAATATTAGCTTGAATGCGGACTAACGATCATTATCATATGATTTATACGCGATGCGACGCTTTAGCAGCATAACAGTTCTCCATTTAGGAGAATGTGTTTGACTTCTGGGTTGGTAGTAGGTAAATAATATTGTTCTTTATACCTCAGCTCGATTCTGATTGGTGCACAGATCGGACTGTAATTTTAGCTGCGAGGCAAAACGCAGGATATTAACGTGCTTGGACTAATACGTTATCTTTTAATGATGATAATAATAACAATCATTATGATGAGTCTGTATTGGCCACATATACATTACAGCACAGTGAAATTTTTTTTTTCTTCACATATCCCAGCATGTTAGGAGGTTGGGGTCACAGCCATAATGCAGCACCCCTGGAGCGGAGAGGGTTAAAGGCCTTGCTAAAGGTCCCAACAGTGGCAGGCTTGACAGTCCTGTGTTTTTGTTTACTAACTGATTAGGCTAAAGTGTATAGTTAGCTAGTGCTTAAATACAGACTATAGACAGTTCTTAATGTATCGCAAGAAGTCAGCAAGAGACTCTTATTGTCTTTGGTGAACGTTTCAGATGTGAGATCTGGTCTTCTGTCCTTCATTGTGTGTAAATGTTATTGCAGACTTGCTGGCATCTTCGGGGTTCGATTCCCACCACCGCTAGGTATGCGGAGTTTACATGTTCTCCCCGTGCTTCAGGGGTGTCCTCAGTACTCTGGTTTCCTTCCCCAGTCCAAAGACATGCATGGCATCTTTAAATTGTCTGTATTGTGTGAATATGTGTGTGTGTGGGTCTGGAATCCGTCCAGGGTTTCCCCCGTCTTGTGCCCCCAAGGCTCCCTGCAGCCCTGTGTAGGATAAGCACTACTAATGTTAAACCATGAGGTGACTTCGTCTAGTAATTCTGTATTTGACTAAAAGTCATAACTTGTAATTCCTGACTTGACTTCAACTCTGACTTCCTATTCGGGAACACTGGATGTTCTCCTGAACTCCGAGTTCAGCGAGTGATGTCAAATCAACATTGCTGCTCACAGCATCAGCAGGAAATGCAGCACATTTTTACCTTTTAGATGTGTTTTACCGTATTTGCTTTAGATCGATCAACATACATACGTATTCGCTCGTTAAATCTATAACCCCGACTATACAGTTTGCTGTTTTGAAGAGGAAAATATAGCTGACTAATCACCGTTAGCTGGCTAGCTTGTTGCTAACTAAAGACGAACACTGAGGCGCCCATGTTTCTCCCCCACTTTTGATAGGCTTATGATAGGATGGGCTTGAGTACTAGGAGGTAGGTTTGGGTGATGTATCACTATATATATATATATATATATATCATAATATTTCTTGAAGTATCGATATAAAATTAGATATCAAAATAGTAACATTCAACACTCTTTTTGGCCAGACCCTACTTTACATTACTTTTTGACATGTTCTCGTCTGTTTTGTTTTGTTTTTTTTTGCTTGAGGCGGTGAAACATATTTGATGTGTTTCCACCGTTTTGTTGATGAGTTTTTGACACACATTACAAATCGCACACGTTGGATTCGCATCTGATCTTCTGTATCCGAACCACTTCCATATTCTAGAGGAGGCTCATTTTTTGGGGAATTAATTCTTCGTCCTTGTCTAGGGTTGGGACTTCTACGTGTGAGATGCCCACGTTGCGGCGTGTAAACACGTCATCAAGTATATCCTCAATATCGTGGGATGACAAATTCTTATCATGGGGAGGAATTGTACCAGTATAGTATGGATGATACGATATGGCACAGCCCTACTAGGGAGTGTTCCAGTTCTTATCACAGTGTGGTGGATAGAGGCCAGGTTAAAAACCTGCTGAGGTATTCCTTTTATGCAAGTCTTAAACATGTAGTGGGAGATCCAATCTCTCTGTTCCACTAGACGTCTAAAACCAAGAGGATAAGATGGACAAACAGTAGGCAAAGCTGAACAGGAAGATCTGAGATCTAACAGGAAGATCTAGTTTATAAACAGGGGGGGTTTTGAACTGAATGTTCCTTTATGGTGAGTAAAGATTTTGTAGTACAGTGTAGGTGTAGTGCAGCATTGGTAAACTGCTGAGCTTTAGACTGTAGGATTTGATTCATATGAGAACTGCAGTAATCTTGGCATATAAAGGCGAATCAGCAGCAGAGTACGTGATCCCAGAGTTCATTTTATGAAGGTGAAGGGACGGAGTAGTGTAGCCGGAACTTCAATAATAATGATCAAATAGCTGGTTAACCTTTTGGCAGAGGGTGGGGATGTGACTCTCATGGTTAAAGTTTAAACGTTGTGAAAATGCTATCAGAGATTGGGAGTTAATGAACTTTGTGATCTCTGGTTATGAATATAACATGAAATCAGGCACAACATGAAAACATGGACTCCACGAGACCTCTGAAGGTGTGCTGTGGTATCGGGCGCCAAGACGTTAGCAGCAGATCCTTTAAGTCCTGCAGATGTGAGTTGGGGTTTCCAAAGATTGGACTTGTTTGTCCGGCACATCTCACAGATGCTCGATCAGATTGAGAGCTGGGTAATTTGGAGGCCGAGTCAACACCTTGAGCTCTTTGTCATGTTCCTCAAACTGTTCCTGAATAACGTTTGCAGTGTTGCAGGATGCATTATCCTGCTGAAAGAGGACACTGACATTAGGGAATTCCGTTGCTATGTAGGGGTGTACTTGGTCTGCAACAATGTTTAGGTAGGTGGTACATGGTGTTTTGGCCAGGACCAAAAGTTTCCCAGCCGGACTTCGGACACACTGCCACTGCTGGTACGCCTTCTTCCCATATTGCATCCCGGTGCCATCTCTTCCCCCGGGTAAGTTATGCACACGCACCCAGCCATCCACATGATGTAAACGAAAACATTATTTATCAGACCAGGCCACCTCCATGGCCCAGTTCTGATGCTCACCTGCCCATTGTAGGCATTTTTGGAGGAGGACAGGGGTCAGCATGGGCACTGTGGATGGTCTGGGGCTACGCAACCCCATACATGGCACTGTGTGTCCTGACACTTTTTCGTCATAGCCACTTTTTCAGCAATATGTGCCACAGTAGCGCTTCTGTGGGGCCGGATCAGACGGGCCAACCGTCGCACCCCACATGAATCAATGACCCTTGAATGCACTTTACCCTGTCTCCTGTTCACCAGTTGTCCTTCCTTGGACTACTTTTGGTAGGTACTAACCACTGCTTACCAGGTACACCTCACAAGACCTGCCATTTTGGAGAGGCATCTAGATATCACAATTGGGCCCTTTTGTCAAAGTTGCTCAGATCCTTACTCTTGTCCATTTTTCCTGCTTCCAACACCATCATCATCATCATCATCATCAAGAACTGACTGTTCACTTGCTGCCTAATATATCCCAGCCCTTGACCAGTGTCACTGTAACGAGATAATGTTATTCGTGTCTCCTGTCAGCGGTTTTAATATCATGGCTGGACGGTGTACGCATTCATTTATCAGTACAGATACAGTGCCCTCCACTAATATTGGCACCCTTGGTTAATATGAGCAACGAAGTCTGTGAAAAATTGGCTTTATTGTTGAACCGGTAAAAAGTTAGGTGTCTAATCTAGGTTCTGTGTGTTCAACGTTTTAATGGTTCCCACCTATGTTCACAAAGCTGCACCCCTAGGATCTTAGGTGGCCTGTATAGTGTCTATTAAATGAGTGACAGGAGGCGCATCCAACCACAAGTTTTCCAAATGGGGTTTCTCAGTGTCTTAATAAACTTTTAATGCCACAGCTTAATGCGGCGTCGTTTTAAAAAAAAAAAATTTTATTGTGTTCTACATATCTTCCAGGTTATTTCAACAATACAAAATTGACTATTGTACCTTTTTTAATGCTCACCTTTTAATAGCTACAGTCTGTTACTTTTTCTACTTATACAAACTTAGAACTAGTCGGAAACTTTGTATTTGTTTTAACATATTAGCCCTTTTCAGTTGTGTAGAAACATAGATTTGAGCTCATGGAGTTATGTATGAAGGAATTTGCATTTGATATATAAGACTGACAACAAATGCAAATAATGAATGACTGACTGTGGAAACAAACTCCCACGCACTATTGCCTTAATTACATGACATGCATAAGGGACACTCCAAAGGAAACGTTTTTCAGGATATTTAAATTGTTGTATTGCCTATGCCAAATGCATGTGCAATGCCTCTGATAGATTTCCCCGCTTTTCTCCCATAGACCGCGCTCTGCTCTTCATGTTGGTTTAACCTTAAATGGTAAATGGCGCAGTTATATAGCGCTTTTATTCAAAGCGCTTTACCCTGTTTCTCATACTCCTATTCACACTCACACACTAATGGTAGCAGAGCTGCCTTGCAAGGCGCTAACTTGTCATCAGGAGCAACTTTGGGTTCAGTGTCTTGCCCAAGGACACCTCGGCAGGTGGAGTCACGTGGGCCGGGAATCGAACTGCCATCCCTACGATTAGTAGACAACCCGCTCTACCACCTGCGCCACAACCGCCCCACATTAACAACAATTGCAATCTTCACAGGTGAAACCTAGGGTTCAAACTAAGAGTAGACATTCAGAGCTATTAATTATTTAACAGCGCACACCTGGGCAGCAGGAAACACGTTCAGTCACATGTTCCAATGTTTTTGATGACTTGGAAAAAATGGGTGGGCTCAAGTAAAAGGTGCCATGTTTTAAGTTTTTTAACACCTCTAGATGTCAATATGTTACATTTAATACTCAAATAAGCCAGATGTAATTAAGCAAAATGGATGAAACCTAAAATCACATCTGGCGTGTTTATCACCTTAAACATGAGATGATATCCCAGTGTCTGTGAACCCCAGGACTCATTGTGCATTCAGGTTAGGGCTGTGTGCTTCATAGTGTCTCTTGTGTGCAAAAAGATAAAGATCTGAGCATTGTGATTCAAATGGCATGCTGACACTAAACCCCCATTCCATGTATTAATATGAGGTTTTTCTGTGTGCAATTGAGAATATTACCATTATTTTTTAGTTTTGTACAACTCTACTATGCAAATCTGTTTTCGCTGCCGATTTATTTTGTCTGCATTTTTTAAAATATCTTTCAGATTGTATTCTCAGTTACACATGCTTTGACCAGACGAGCGTTCGATCAATCAGACAAGAATACGCTCATTTAAGTTAGTGTGAGTGTGTGTGTGTGTGTGTGTGTGTATGTATGTGTGTGTATGTATGTGTGTGTGTGTGTGTGTGTGTGATATATATGTATGTATGTATGTATA
>JAFFST010046557.1:88559-100616 GCA_022414735.1 Noturus placidus | reverse complement strand
ATTGTGTCCCACCTGTTGTTGATTCTTCAAAAAAATGACAGTTTTATATCTTTATGTTTGAGGCCTGAAACGTGGCAAAAGGTCGAACAGTTCAAGGGGGCCGAATACTTTCGCAAGGCACTGTAAATATCTCTCAAGGTAAAATGTAGTTATAATAGGGTGACACAAGCAAATTACTGTTTCCTGGATGTTGCACATACATGTTTTGTTATTTATCTTAAATATGAGTTGGTGTGAAGGATGCATTACCTATGGTTTAAATGATCTAAGTTTTTAACTTTGTTTATGTAAATGTAATATAACTGGGACACGGATGGCACCCCATTCATGGACTCACTGGAGTAAGTGTAAAGCAAGAGCCAGAAATAAACTACGAGATCAATGTAGCTAACCAAATACGAATGGTTCTAGCGGTATAATATTATCATTGCCTGACTACATTGCCCTGAATCGCCACACGCAAGACATCAGTCCTCGTTTATCAAGCTGGATACAAATGAGCTTACTTCTAAATCGTTTGTAGGAGTGTTTACACAATACATTTTGTATTGTATTAATGCGTAGTCATGTAATTTTGGGGAAAAAAAACTTTTGTATCTTAATAGTGCTCCTGAATGTGCGTGTAAATGTATACATAAAAAGCTCAATTAATGGCTGTTGAACATGGTGTTAATGGAGTTGGCTGATTTAAATACATTTGCTTGCTGGTCTGGGAAAACCCTTGGGAAAATGTTATTGTGACCTGAATTCCTGCAAACTCCAGGAAAACCAAAAATCTGGATTTTTCTGTCTATAACGGGCGGCTGTGGCTCAGTCGGTAGAGCGGGTTGTCCACTAATCCACTAATCGTAGGGTTGGTGGTTTGAATCCCGGCCCGGGTGATCCCATGCCGAAGTGTCCTTGGGCAAGACACTGAACCCTAAGTTGCCCCCGATGGCAAGCTAGCACCTTGCATGGCAGCTCTGCTCCCATTGGTGTGTGAGTGTGCTCTCATTTGTAAGTCGCTTTGGAAAAAAACGTCTGCTAAATGAATAAATGTAAATGTAAATAACAACAACTTTGATACCTCCGATAGGTTGAGGAAATGATAACTACTGTGTATTTCTTCAAAACAATACGAAAATGTTTTTATTTACTTTTTTAATTCAAAAGATCCAGTTTAACAAGCACGGTGGTAAAAACAGTCGGTGATCTTCAAGCTGTCTAATGGTGCGTTCAAATCATGCCGGAAAGATTGTATTTACCAGTTGAGCACACATGAACATCACCACAACATGGTAATTACGAGTGGGGATACTCTAGAGTTAAAGTTAGAGTTTCCGAGTCGGGGGCGTGTCGGTAAGGAAACATGGTGGAATCAACCGATGCGACATCTGTGGTTGACGGTGTTGAAATTGAATGTTTACTCGTCTCAGAAGCTGATTTCAGTTATTATGTTTGTTGTTATTATTATTATTATTATTATTATTATTATTATTATTACTATTAAGCCAATTGTCTGCACAAAATACAACAGCATTGTACAATTACCGTATAATATGTAACGGTAAAGTTTAAAAAACATCGCTGTTTTTTTTCCTCATAGTTAATTGAGCAGGTGCGTTGCCATCTCGGTCCGACCAGAGTGACTTGACAACTTGGCAATTACAACTTCCCAACTTGTAAAAGATTGTCTTGTAACAATTCAGAACTTCCCTGGGGGACTTGAATGCGTAGTGAAACCTTGTTAGCTTGGTGAGATTTCCTCACACAGGGCCTGGGAAGACTTGGCAGGTTGTTGAAGTGTTATAACACTAGTTCTAAGACGTAATCCTAATCAATTGTGTTAGTAATCAGATCGCGGCTGTCAAAATGTCAGAATGAAATCTTTAAACGTTAGTTTCTTACTTTTCACTTCTCTGTGTACGCAGACTTTGAAATGCTAGAATGTTGCTTGTGGTTCAGACGCATGCGAAAGACGAATACTGTAGTATGAAATGTTAAAATTGTACAAAGCGATTGGGTTTTCCAAGACCGCCACACATTAACACATGTTTCTCACGTTGTTTCATCAGCAGCCATCTTTAACTGAAAATCACATGATTTTTATCTAGTGTTTTGTAATTGAGTGGCTGCGTAACTGATGCCTGAAAAATGCTTTCGAAACTAACCAGTGTTGCAATGTAGGAATTTGGACAAACGTAACATGCCACAACAAATGGATCAGCAGTGCTGAGGATTTACAAAGCTGCTTAAATGAGGAATTCAGTCAGTTCAGACTAAGCAGATTTAAAGTTCTTATTCTTCACATGCAGGTGCACAGCTTTAGTTAAGTGAACCTTATTGTGTTAATAAGATCTAAGTGGGATGTTTGCTAGTTTAATCCAGTGTTACCAAGGGCGTAACCATGTTATGGACATTGGGGGGAGTCCAAGCGCTAAACCCAAACCCCCACCCCCCCCACCCCGCGCAGTCAAACTTTCAAAATTTGATACTGAAATTTTGTATATGTAGAACATAGGTTTAGGATTACAGTTACTGTTTGAAATCACGTGGTTTCTGAGTGATAGAAGCTCCCACAGCATGGGGAAACTGCTAAAATACATCACCGACCGAGCTGCTAAAATACATCACCGAACTTGCGTTGAGTCTGGGCCAAACCAAGTGTACAATTGGAGGGAGGGGGGGGGCATATTTTCCATAACAAACGTGAATATATTAAAAAAAAAAGAATATAAATAGATAAATAAATAGAATAGATGAAGAAAAGACAGATCCGTTTGCAGGGAAATTTAATGCGGAACATATAGAGAATATTTTCTCCTGTATATTGGGGGGGACAGATTGGCATTTCCTCAACATTGGGGGGGGTCACGACCTGAATACTGCGGCCCAATCATTTCGTCATACTGGAAGCGTCTTCAAGCTGTCATTACAAACAAAGGCTTCTCCACTGAGTATTAAATACATTTCAGTTAGTGTGTTCAGTACTTTTTTCCTGTGTCACTCCACTTTATTACACATAACTTAATTTATGGACTTTAATGTTTGCATTTCTTTATAGATTGTGGATTTCTTGAGTTAATTCTGATGTCTGGTGAAAAATTCACGTGAATAACCTCATTGGAAATATATTTACTGAACATCAAAACATGTTGGCGTGCCCAATACTTGTTTCCCCCACTGTGTGTGTATGTATGTATGTATGTTTGTGTGTGTGTGTGTGTGTGTGTGTGTGTGTGTGTATGTGTGTGTATATGTGTATATATATATATATATATATATTAGTGTATATGATTTTCACCGATGCCAACAACTACATAAGACCTGCGTGTATGCAATATATTGTTGACCATGACGTGTGGTCAATGTGTCAGTTAGTCAATGCAATGATTGCTTTGTATGACATATAACACTGTATTACTGCCTGGCCAGCAAGTATTATACTGCCTAGCCAGCAAGTGTTCATTGTGTGTTCTTTTTACACATACACACACACAAACTTTTCATTCTTTACTTGCTGTCTTGAACACACAAAGCAGTCAGAATGCCCTACAGAAATGCTAGCGGAATACTGAACACTGACAAATACCTCTAAATAAAAAAGCATTCATGGCCCTTATTCAGCCTTTGCATTCACACTGAGGAACAGTGAACTCTCTCTCTCTCTTTCTTCCTCTCTCTCTCGCTCGCTCGCTCTCTCTCTCGCTCGCTCTCTCTCTCGTGCTCTTTCTCTCGCTTGCTCGCTCTCGCTTGCTCTCGCTCGCTCGCTCTCTCTCTTTCTCTCTCTCTCATGCACACACACACGGATCAGGACACAAGTGTCCCAAGAATGTGTGTGAAACATAAATACGAGTTAGTTCGGTACTGTATGTGAACAAGAGAAGCACATTAAAGTTAAACTGCTACACATGGTGATATGTGACACAGTGCCTTGCAGTATATTGGCATTAAATTGACATTTGGAAATGATTTATCAAACCAGAACCACGATGCATTAAAACATCCAGTGTCCGAGATGAGTCAGAATATTGAAGTGAGTTATGAAACCAGTTACAAAAGCTAAACCTGAGTAGATTTTATTCTCTTACAGAAGTGTAAAAAAAAAAAAAAACAAATGTCAGTAGATGTGATCGAGTGAATACAGCTTCGACTGGAATCAATGATTAGTCTGTATCAGGGTTTAGCCATGATTTAGCAACCTGTGCTGTGCCGTGTGTCTGAACACATGATGTCATATCCTGTGACTCACATGTAATTCAGTAATAGCTTTTATCTCCTGGCCAGATTACACGTAATAAAATCACCTTTATATAGGTGTACTGTAATGCTTCATGACTCATTATATCAAATGTAAGGCGAGTTCAAAAGTATATTTGCATACAAATTTTTAAAACGCTGTCTTTGCACGTGCGACGTTTCGTTATGAACTCCAATTCAAAGCTAAACCTTAATAATAAGTGTATTAATAATGGGATTCTGTGGTTACAGACCGGTGGTATTTGGAGGCTGGCTGAGATCCTGCGCACCCTGAGTCCGTTTCGCCAGAGTGACGCCCCCCTGCGGTTGGAGCAGCAGCTGGTAAGAAGAGCTGGTGATTTTTGTTTCAGCTTCACACGCACTCGTATTATCTCACGACTACAAAAAAACGGAAGAAACGAAAAGGCTGTAGTTCTGAGCAGCTATTATGAGTCTACTTCAGTTAATTAATAGCACGATAAGCTCCATAAAGTAGCAAAGGATGATTCTAGACTCGTGTGGTTTTATTTCCAGGCTGTTATTTAGTCTTTTGAGTTTTGACACAAACTATTTGTGGTACTTTACTAAAAATGGACATTGCACTGCAGCAGACTGAGCTGATTGCGACAGATATTTAATCTGCTGCTGTACAGCCTTTGTTTTTGAGGACGTTGGTACATTCTGACACTGTGTGTGTTGTGTCCTGGCAGGACGCTGTGTTCCGGCAGTACTCCCTGCGCTGTGTGCTGTCTCAGGACGTGCTGTTGCAGGAGGACGTGGAGCTTATTGAGCTGTTGGACCCCAGTGCTCTCTCTCTGGGCTCCACAAGTACTCCCTGCCCGAGCGCCACCTCAGCCCTGCCTGCACCCCGCTACATCTCCACTCCTTCGATATGGTATACACACACACACACACTGTCTGAACTGTCTGTGGGGAAATTCTGTAAGCCTCTTATCTCTTTACATGTCCGTGTGTGTTTTCTCACAGGGACGTCTCTGTGCTGGTCGGACTGTTGGCCATCCTGCTCGCGGTTTGGTGTTCTTGTCATGAAGATGGCCGGGGCCTGCTATGGCTGTGTGTTTGTGCGTTGTGTGTCTTGTGTGCGCGTCACGGCATTCATCTGTGGCACAAAGCGGCAGTGCAGCAGCAGGTTCAGGCTCAAGCCGTCCAGCTGGAGAGTTTAGTGATCAACAGTCGAGCTCTCACCAGCCTGGCACGCAAATCGCTCCGTCTCATCCAGGAGACCGAAGTCATCTCGCGGGGATTCACCCTGTAGGTGTCCCCCACCCCACTCCTTCCACCACACACGCACACACCAGTTCAGGACATTTGATTATATACACGTGATGAGACCTTTTTAAACCTAACCCTATATCTAACGCTAACCTCAACTTCAGGAGCCACAAAGTAATGAGTTGACCTTTTTCAGGTTTTTTGTTTGTTTGTTTTTTTTTTTGAGCATACAGCTTTTCCATTTTTAACATTTTAGTTAGGATATCCCTTTTTGCTGGCTTTTCTAGATAGTCTGGTCAGCTTGGTCCTGAAAATTCACAAAAACAAACACTGTGTATCATCTTATGTCCTGATGTTGTTCATTTCTTTGCCATGAAACTGTTGCTTTTTCTATTACACGTTTGTCAGCTATACGTCATCCATCAGTGGAAGCGGAACACCCCGGAACTGTTCTTTGCACTGTTGAGACACACTATATGACCAAAAGTTTGTGGACACTGGAGCTTCACATAACATCCAATCTTCTGCAAAGGCTTTCCACTAGATTTAGTTGGGATTGTGCTAACAAACAGCATTAGTGAGGTCAGGTACTGATGTTCGTTGAGGAGGTCTGAAGTGTGTTCCAGTTCATCCCAAAGGTGTTCAGTAGGGTTGAGGTCAGGGCTCTGTGCAGGACACTCGAGTTCTTTCACTCCAACGTTGGCAAGCTATGTCTTCATGGAGCTCGCTTTGTGCACAGGAGCTTTGTCATGCTGGGACAGGTTTGGTCGTCTTAGATCCAGTGAAGGGAAATTGTAATGCTACAGTATACAGAGACATTCTCTACAGTTGTGTGCTTCTAACATTCTGGAAATAGCTTGTAGAAGAACCAGATATGGGTGTTGTGATCGGGTGTCCACATACTTTTGGTCTTATAGGGTGTTATTGTGCGTCATGCAAATATTATAAACATATTCCTCAGTGATGGGCCTGAGTTGTCCCCTTTCTGAAATTGGACCAAGACTTTCTTGGAGTGACGGCCTGTTGTTGTGGTCATTAACATGCTGCTCAGAAAAATTTAATTCCACTAGTTATCATAGACAATTTGACAGTGCTGAAATAAAACGAAGAGTGTCGTCGTCTGTTCTCCCAATATTTATAATCGCAGGATACTAGAATAGGTTTGTTTCCCGAATCTGTTTGCAAATGGAACAGTTCCAAGAGCGATCATTTATCCACGGCAGCGGAAACCGCATACGTTTAAATACTCATTGTTAAAAAGTTACCTGTGGAATTTTACACACGTATTAGAATTCCTAATATTTTAAGCAACTATTATTAGCCACTTCCCAGACACAACCCCAGTGATCCATTAAATCCAGACCCTCTTTAAGCTAATCAAGTCGCTCACCTTTGTTCTTTAAATAGAAACCGATTCTGATTGGAGCTTTGGATCAAAAAACTCGGGAGGAAATCCTAACACTGTTTGATTTATTGTGGTCGTATATTTCCTTGCTTTGCGGAGTTCATTAACGGTTGTCGAGTGGTGTGTGTTTGTGGTCATCTGTGTGTGTTTTGTTGCATGTCTGTTTGTATTGTGTGTGTGTGTGTATGTGTGTGTGTGTGTGAGAGAGATGGATGCTACTGCCCATTTTGTCATGTGTATGTGCTGGTCTGTTGATGTGTCTGCAATGTGATTTTTATTTAGTAATTTGCCCCCAGTGGATGTTCGTGTGTCGATTTATAGTCTCTGTGATGCTATATTAATAGTCCCAGGATTTTTATCGTTTTGTAACAGTGCTGGAAATCGCAACCCGCTGCGAAGTTATTATATCTATTATGGAGTTCTTCTAGTTGTTTGAAGGGTTACTTGAAATTAATTGGTTTAATCCAGATATCAATAGTGCGAAGAAAGAAGAAAAAAAAAAACGCCTATACATAATATCAACATGGATAAATAATATCAACATGGACGTAATGTGTTCTGAAAAGTTCAGGAATTTAAAGCTGTGTGGCACTAATAAATACATTTACATTTACTCATTTAGCAGATGCTTTTATCCAAAGCGACTTACAAATGAGAGCACACTCACACACCAATGGTAGCAGAGCTGCATGCAAGGTGCTAGCTTGCCATCGGGGGCAACTTAGGGTTCAGTGTCTTGCCCAAGGACACTTCGGCATGGGATCACCCGGGCCGGAATTCGAACCACCAACCCTACGATTAGTGGATTAGTGGACAACCCGCTCTACCGACTGAGCCACAGCCGCCCACCAAAATATTATTGTAAACAGCCTGATATTTTAATAGCTGGATTATGTTCATGAAATACATCTGTACTAAGAGGGCCTGTAGAAATTATTTTGCAGTTTAAAGTTTGAGAACACCTGAACTAGACCATTGAATATGGTGCAGGTGTTTGTATGTATGATGCATGTGTGTTATTTGACTATAGTGTGTGTGTGTGTGTGTGTGTAGAGTGTGAAGAGTGTGATGATTGATTGATTGGGTAGTGTATGTAAATGTATGTTTGCCCTGATGGTTCTCGGACGTCTGCACAGTTGGATCACATTTCACTTGTTAAGTTTACTCGACAGGGTGAGTGCGGCCTGTCCCTTTAACAGGGTGGGGCATCTACGCAGTCAGCAGTTGATTGGTTTGAGGAAAGCAGCCTACCAGAGCCTCCGCTGCGTGTTCCGTGCCTCCCGCATCGCCACCTGCATCATGCTTAAATCATATCCTCCTCAAACCACAACAGCATTATTCTTAGTGTGCCCTAATATTCATTTTTTTTCCCTCTGTAGTAATAAATAGCATAATTTGAAGTTCAGTTTGACTTTTAGTATTGTGTTGAAGCCTTAACATCGTGTAACATTTCCACTCAACTCCGAGATCGACAACGTCACCAACTACGTGTCAACCGTACCAATCAGAGAGTTAGGCCTGGGCTTGGGGGCAGAGAATATCTCTGATGAGCAGGCACAGGAGCTGACCAATGACTACAGCTTACCCGCCCTCAAAGTGAGTAAAACAGACTGGTTTGCATATTCTCTCATGACTTGATTGATTTATCTGGGAAGGACACTCTAAATGACACTGTGGTTAAACCTAGGGTTTCTGCCCAAGGTTTTCAGCTGTTATGATGGAAAGGTATGAAGTGCTCCGCTTGTCTGAACAGAGACTGGCCAACTGAGTGGTGGACGTAATCACCATTGCCTACGGGTGCCCTGGATGCCTGGCCCTTAATATAAAATGCCACTCTAGGTGGGTTTCAGAAGCGTGCCGCTCAAGAAATCCTGCATTGCTGCCAACTAGGCATCACCGTGGCCCTTCTCCAGGTGCTACAGGTTAACATGACACCTCCAAGTAGCGCGAGTGTGGTGGTCATCTCTGAACACTGTTTCAGTCAAATCCTCATGACTTTGTGGCATAACTTATCCAGGTGATTCTCATTGCCCTTGGAGGTTATGAGAATGCTAGTTACATATGTAACTCTTGGTGCTGTGAGCCCAAGATCACTTCTAGGAATCCTTGTTAATCTGAACCAGCACTGATTCGGTGGTTCCAGTGTTCAGGGAAGGATATATCAGGAACACTGTATGTATATATGTGTTTTCAGATTTGTGTAAAGTGGTGGCGGTGGTGTTGTTTTTAATCGCGCATCTCTTTCTCAGTTGCTCTTTCAATTGTGGGTGGGCCAGAGCTCGGAGTTTTTCCGCCGATTGGCTCTGATGCTGTCCTCTGGGAGGGCGGAGCAAGAGTCCAAGCCCCGCCTTCTCGCATACAACAGCGTGGCCACGGTCTCTGCCGCCCTTCATCCCTCCCTGGCCTGTTGCCTTGGTGACTTGCAGCGCAGCTATGAATTCCATCGATACTTTGAGATGCAGCAGCAGTCGCAGTATTCGGGCCGAGCAAGTCAGGTGCGACAGAAATGCAGAGAGCTCAACTCGCTGCACACATCCATCCGCAGCCTTCAGCTCCACCTCAGAGCCTTGCTCAGCGAGTATGAGCACACTCACTCACTCACACACACACACACAGCTGTTTTGACTGTTTTCTGAAAACTTGCATGCTTGTGTACCAAGATAAGGAAATGATCACAGCTATACTATTAATTTAACTGCTGTTTGTTCAGATTGGATGTGATGGTCATTTGTTTGCTGGCTTTCTCCCGCTCCAGGATGATCATTCTGGAAGATGAGCTGGAGAAGCTGATGGTTGCTAAGGAGACGGAGGAGGTGACATGTGCAGGTTACCAGGAGCTCCGTGAGCGCCTGCACCTCCTGCAGCCTCACATGCAGGCTTGCTCCTGTTGCTGGGAGGACATGACTACTCAGGTGGAGCGCATGCTGCGCAGGGTCACCCACTGCCCAGGTCAGAGGTCAAACTCTCAACCCCAGACTCAAAATAGTGGTTCTGAGCTTTTGTATGTTCTCACGTTTCTCATTCATGATATCAACTATGCAAGGTTATATTGCGCTTATTCAGTAATAGGTTATGCACCTAAATCAAAGTCATTAAATCATAATGTGTATGGATGTAGTCTGTTTTAAATTTTTTTTATATGGCAGTGTTTTTATTAATTCTATGGGTTGTCCTGTAAAGAAAACTTGCCCATGGTGTCGAGAATAAGCCGATTAGGCACTCGTCTGCTACACATACAGCTCACTCATAACATTTCATTCATAACTTCATCCATAAAACGGCTATCCTTGAAATGATTAAATGTCCCCAATGAAGAAGTCTCTGATGTTCTCTATGTGAAAGTTAACAGGGACGATACTATTAGTTCATTAATACCGTCATGTTTATGTATTAAATATTTAAATATCAAATGGCATTTCATGCCAAAACTTACATTTTAGCATGATGTACATGCTGTGGTCAGCCGTTGGCTCTGGAGTTAAGACGGCTTCTCGAGCAGCGATAATGTGCTTAAGTTCAACTTCAGATTCTCGCATAACTGAGACAGGCGTCTATTTTACGCGACTCTCATGTGCGTAATCCTTGCATAAGCTTCTGAATAGCTTTCACTGCCATAATTACTTCTGAGGTCTGAATACCAGCGTGCACACTTTCTCTATTAAATCCTCACCAGGTGCATTTCACTTTAACTCTGAGTCGTTAAACAGTTATAAGTAAAACAAAAGCAACACAATAGTCATTTTATTAAATCTTACTATATATAATTAATCAATTTAATCAATTTGTATAGCGCTTTTTACAATGGACATTGTCTCAAAGCAGCTTTACAGAAATATCACTTTTTACATTTACATTTACAAGCGACTTACAAATGAGAGCACACTCACACACCAATGGTAGCAGAGCTGCCATGCAAGGTGCTAGCTTGCCATCGGGGGCAACTTAGGTTTCAGTGTCTTGTCCAAGGACACTTCGGCATGGGATCACCCGGGCCGGGATTCGAACCGCCAACCCCACGATTAGTGGATTAGTGGACAACCCGCTCTACCAACTGAGCCACAGCCACCCTATTAATATTTAATATTATATGTAATATTAAATGAAAATACTGGTCTTCTAATGGGAATTATATGGGAATATCCTCAAGTAACATTTACACTGCAAAAACCGGCATCTTACATAGGGAAAATATCTCAGATCTAGTTAAATCTATGTAGTATTTCTTGTTATAAGATTACAATCAACCAAATATAAGATGATTAAAGCTATTTCGAGGTTATTATTCTATTGGCATATCCATGTGCGTAACCATATTTTAGCAGCTCAGTCTGTAAGAAATGGAGACAAGTGTAGAAAAGTGCAGCAGACCATACGAGCTTTTATTCAGACAGTAAGTAACTACATACATAAATAGTAGGTGACCTTAGCTTAGTATAGAAGGCATCATACCATGGCATGGTTTATTCTTAACAACGTCAATTAACTGTTGATATTTGCACACCCACAAAGTAGGCTAGGCTAACATCAGTTCCAGTTTTTGACCATTCACTTGCACATCCTCCCGCCGAGTTTGTTGGATGCACGCTAGAATTTTTATCGATGCACGCTAGAATTTCCTGGACTTGTATTATAATGATACTTTATTAATCACATATACATTACAGCACAGTGAAATTCTTTTCTTCGCATACCAGTATGCTTCGAATACCCCAGCATGTCAGGAAGCTGGGGTCAGAGCGCAGGGACAGCCATGATGCAGTGCCCCTGGACAAGGCAGAGAGGGTTAAGGCCTTGCTCAAGGGCCCAACAGGGGCAGTGCTGGGGCTTGAACCCCCGACCTTCTGATCAGTAACCCAGAGCCTTAACCGAGAAGCCACCACTGCCACACTGCATTATGGTTGCTAACAAACAGCTTACTCCTTGGACAAAAACTTGGTCTCATGCAGTTGTACGGCATGTGACAGTGTTTGTGTGTGTGTTCAACAGGAAGTGCAGATAGTCCAGAGGAAGCAGCTGGTCCTGCCCCACCTCCTCCTGCCCCCATCTCGCACATCGATGACACAGACCCCGTCCCAGAGGAACAGGTACAATTTGCATGTGCGGCTGTGAGAGACCGAAAAAGGGAACGGAAATGACTTCGTTCAGAGGTTCTACATGTACAGTGCCTTGCGAAAGTATTCGGCCCCCTTGAACTGTTCGTC
>JAFFST010046557.1:60711-81586 GCA_022414735.1 Noturus placidus | reverse complement strand
ACTTGAATCGAATGGGTTAAATCCAAACCTCAGTAACTTCAAATCAAGTGGGCTTCTAAATAACATCAACTTGAATCTAATGATAATTTTAAGATTGTGTGAGTGTAAAGTTTAAAAAATAAATGACTAGCGAAATTAATTTAGTACACACTGTTATGACATGCGTAATATTTGAATAGTTGAATAATTTCTGCTCATAAAATAAATCTGTGCTGAGCGAGTATGTTGTGCATCGCTCTGTTTTGTATGCCGGAGGTCTGTTAAAGGGAAGGAGCTTCCCACTTGACTTGATCTACAGCACACAACATGATTGCGTGAGTGAGTGTGCACTCATTTGAATGTTTAATATGATCGTAACAGGAGCCTATGTGTGTGGAGGAATCGTAGCGTAGGCTTCAGCAGCGACCACGTCACTACCTCTCTGTAATACAGGCCATCTCTGGGCATCTACCACATCACTTTCTGAACTGCCATGGTTTACATTCGCCTTGTTCATTTAAGAAAAAATGAAATAAAAATCATAGAGATCATAAAAATGGTAAAATTGTTATTTATTTAGTTCTGCCCTGAATAAGCTATTCCACATAACAGACGTTTACATATAGTCCACAAGACACAATAATAACTGAATTTAGACATGAACCAGTTCAAACGTTTACACACGCTTAATTATTAATACTGTGTTGTTACCTGGATGATCAGAGACTGTGTTGATGTTCTGTGAGAGTTCTTCATGAGTCTCTAGTTTGTCCTGCACGGTTAAACTGCCCACTGTTCTTCAGAGCAATCCTCCAGGTCCTCCACGTTCTTTACTTTTCCAGCATCTTCTCTATATTTGACCTCTTTCTAACAGTTTATCTGATGCTGAGATCCATCTTTTCACACTGAGGACGACTGAGGGACTCGTACACGACTAATACAAAAGGTGCAAACGTTCACTGATGCTCAAGAAGGAAGGAATGAACACGATACATGATTAGTCAAGGG
Organism: Noturus placidus; assembly: GCA_022414735.1. Lineage (NCBI taxonomy): Eukaryota > Metazoa > Chordata > Actinopteri > Siluriformes > Ictaluridae > Noturus > Noturus placidus. The sequence continues at coordinate 80,599 of JAFFST010046557.1, read as the reverse complement.
GGTGTAAACTTTTGAACAGGATCATCACTGTTTGGTTCATGTGTTGTAAATTCAGTTATTGTATCTTGTGGACTATATGTAAACATCTGGTATGTGAATATAACTTCTTCAGGACAGAGCTAAATAATAATAATAATAATAAAAAATACAATTTTAATGATCCTTTCTCTTTTAAAACAAATAAATGAACAGATTCTGCAAGGGGTATGTAAACTTATGACCGCAACTGTATGGCATTGTTTCATATTAAACATGCACCCTGGAGACCTTACTGCAATGTTAATAATGGAACACTTGTATTAAGTGATGTTTGTTTAACTCTTAACGGACACCTGCATGGACTACTATTTATTCGGTCCACGTTATGGTACTGCTGGGTTCATTTGCAGAATCGTGTTCGTGAGACTGAATTAGAGCGGGACCGTGGTTCGGATTTCAGCCTGCGTAGGAAATAAAACACAACCGGGGCGTGCCATTATAAGAAATTAGTCCGTGACGAGGAGTATTTTAAGTGGCTGCCATGTGAATGACTTCGAAACTTTTTATTTATTTATCCATCCATCCTCTACCGCTTACTCCTTTATCGGGGTCACAGGGAACCTGGAGCCTATCCCAGGGAGCATGGGGCACAGGGCGGGGTACACCCTGGACAGGGTGCCAGTCCATCACAGGGCACAATCACATACACACTCACACACACATTCATACACTACGGACACTTTAGACACGCCAATCAGCCTAACATGCATGTCTATGGACTGGGGGAGGAAACCGGAGTACCCGGAGGAAACCCCGGACACACTGGGAGAACATGTAAACTCCACACACACGTGGCCCCGGCGGGACTCAAACCCCGGACCCTGGAGGTGTGAGGTGAACGTGCTAACCACTAAGCCACCGTGTGCTTATTTATTTATTACATTTTTTTTGCCTTGCAGTCAGAACTTGTCTCAGGACAGCCAATCAGAACGGGGAATTCAGCACCGCTGTGGCATCAGTAATATTATCCTACTATAAGCATGATGCACTTATAAATATCATCAGTGAACGTGGGTTGATGGTTTTCTTTGGATTTATTCCCAGTCGTGAATTGAATAAACATTAGTTGATGCTGGTGTTTGAGCGGAGACAAACGAAAAAGAAACCACTCAAGATGAGTGTTCATGACTTAACATGACACTTAACGTGATGGTTGGTTCATGTTCTACAAGTATTGGTGTGAATAATGTCTGTTAAGGGATTAAGCTTCGCTTATCGTACATTATTTCTCTGGATTCGTAAAACGCCTTTCTTTTGGGAAATGTAAAGGGCTCAAGCGTGTGCGTTGCGATTCTCTCACATTTTTAAGCTGCTTATTGACATCCGTCCTTTCACGTCGTGGTTCTGGGAGCGGTGCGTGCTGCTGATGGCCAGTAGACAGGAATGTAATGTGCATAATAATCGGGATTAAGCACAGGCATGTATTACCTCTTGAAAACACTCTTCACTTCTGTTGAAGTCTCTCGGTTGTTGTTTGTACCTGGGTTTTACTCTTGCGAATAATTCCTGTATATAAACCTTCAATAGTGTTTAACGGTCCCATCACATGAGTACATGCCTTAAACTCTGTTCTCAGATTAACTGGTGGCACTAGGGTTGTTTCCTAGGATTTATCCCCCCCAATGAGATTTCAGTTGTAGAGACAATCTGACATGGATGCATCATCCGTTGTCTGTGCATCTGTTACTCTGATGTGAGTGTGTTCGTGTCTTGGTCTTGTGCTCGGTGATTTCTGTACTGTTTCCATGTGTAATCCTGACCCCATATCCCCCCCCCCCTCTCCAAAAGCAGTTGTGACCTTGACAGATACACTACATATGAGCAAGTGGCTCAGTCTATGATAGTGTGTGTGTGTGTGTGTGTGTGTGTGTGTGTGTCCATGTCTTCAACGCCTATGCCTTTTCAAAAGGTTGTTATAATTGTTTTTTCTTCATTTCATTTAGCACCCTCGCCTTATCATTTGTGGAATAATAAAGGAGTCTTGAAGCAGAGCTCAGTGTCATGTGCTTGTGCAGAAGTCAGACGTGGGGTAAAAGAAGAGAAGTTTGTGCGTCAGTTACATCATAGATGTAAATGGATACTGTCGTGCTAAACTAACGTAGACACTGTTCGACAAACTTACCGGATAAGATATACACTAAATAACAAACATACTAATAATCATAGGAAATGCCTTAAAGGTGCAATAGGTCAATTTTTTTAAAAGGTTCATCCTTGTACAAATAACACGGGAGTTATTTAGAACATGATACAAATGAAGTGCGGCATTATCCGATGTTTTGATGTAATTTCCACTGAAACAGGAAGTCAGGGCGAGACATATCGAGTGGCTCCTCCCTCTTTTCCAATAACCGGTAGCGTTTAGGTTTTTACTGTGGAATAATCCATCCTCTAATGCTTACCCCTTTATCAGGGTCACGGGGAACCTGGAGCCTATCCCAGGACGCATCGGGCACAAGGTGGGGTACACCCTGGACAGGGTGCCGGTCTGTGGAATTATGTCTGTCCCAAAGCCGTGAGCCGGCACAAATACCTTCGACGTGAATGAATTCAAGCCGTTTCCTTCTTAACCAACTTACAGTGACAGCTGAATAAAGCGCACACGTTCGAACAGGCTGAGACGCATTTACAACCCACGCCTGCTGATATGATTTCTCTCGTTCAACAACGCCAACTTCAGTAAAGTGATTTTCATAAAGATGGGGGCGGGACACTTTGGATTCTAGAGAGCATTCGATTGGACAGAAAATCTGAAGTGCAGAATGATGTCATCACAATTGTTGGTGTTTGAGAGAAACTGTACATTTTGAACATGTATATCTTTTAAATGTGAATTGTGTCATTGTTTCACAGCACACGATCTTCTAGATAACCTTAAGCCTGACATGTTCATACTAAAATCCACCGAACCGCCATTTTGATTTCATGGGGACTTTAAGTCACGACCCACCTACATAACTTATAGACCTAATCTTGATGCTAAAAAAAAGCTAATCTTACCTAATGCACCTTTTTAAATTTGGCACATCTTATTAAAATCATATGATTTAAAGAATAAAAAAACTGCTGCTATAGGAAAATAATCACCGACAGGGTGGTCTAATGCGACTGAGTTCATTATTTTGAGTAAATAATTCTTATGAGTGATTGTCGGCCATGCTGATATGGTGGAGGAGATGACGTATCAAAGTAGTTATCATCAGTGGATAATATTTCTCTGGTCTTCCAGGCTTGTGAAAGATTCCCTTATTTGAACAGTGCAGAGGTTTTTCAGAAAGGTGGTAGACTAATTTGAGAGGTATCCAAGGCAGTGTTTCCATCTAGTGGACACTTTTAGGAACTGCGTGATAAAGCCAAGACAAGCATTTCATATTTCACATTGAAGAGTCTTTATTTGGCCATTTGCACTGCTATATACTGCTCGTGTTAGTGTTATTAATATCAAACGTTTCAGTAATATTTTTTTCTTTTCTTTTTTAAAGTTTGTGTGCTGGTGTTGCTCATGTGGTTTTAGTTTCCCCTGTTTGTGTTCGATTTTGACAGCCCAGCAGTGTCATTATAGACATGAGGAATTTGAGCTTTTTTGTTAAAAAAGAACACTACTTCAAGTATTTCTGCATGTGAGTATGCGAGTCCTCAAGAACTATAATAATAATAATAACTATAATAATAAATGTTTACTGTTTTAAGCTGTTCTTTGCAGGTTTTGTATGAATTTACACTGTGGAAGTCATTTTGGCCCATAATATAATAGGAGGGTTTAACTAAACTATCCTGCGTGTCCATGTTTGTAGGTTTTAACATCACAATGCATGTTTTCTGATTGTATGCATCAAAAGAACTTGCACTCTATGGCCAAAAGTATGTGGACCCGACCTGACCATGACACCCATATGTGTTGCTGAACATCACATTCCAGTCTTCTGGGAAGGACCATGGCTGTGAGGATTTGTGATCATTCAGCTGCAAGAGCATTAGTGAGGTCAGGTACTGATGGTGAGTGAGGAGGTCTGGGGTGCAATTGGTGTTCCAGTTAAGGTCAGGGCTCTGTGCAGAACACTCGAGTTTGTCCACTCCAACCTTCACAAACCATGTCTTCATGAAGCTCGCTTTGTGTACAGCGGCGTTGTCATGCTGGAACAGGTTTCTGCCTCTCCGTTCCAGTGAGGGGAAATGGAAAGGGTGCTTCCAGATTTATGGCAACAGTTTGTGGAAGCAGAACATATGGTTATGATGGTCAGCAGGTCCATCAAAATGATTCATGTGATCATGTGACCTTCCGCACCTCATATGTAGTTTGGGACAGGGGTTCCCAAACTTTTCCAGGGCAAGGCCCCCCAAATGGCATTAACATTTGTCCGAGGTCCCCCTTTTGCAAGATGTCTTTAAAACACTTTAAAAATACAGACTTCTGAATATATCCCCCTCTTTTATTATTAATAATTTCATATTACATCTTTACATTAGTAATTTGTGTGTGTGTGTGTGTGTGTGTGTGTGCGCGCTCTGAAAAAAAAATGGAAAAAAAAAATTAATGTATTTATTTATTTTTCACACAAATTGTTGAGGCCTCCGGGCGCCCCCTGGCGGCCCACTTTGAAAACCACTGGTTTGGGACACCATCCAGTCTGAAACGCTTCTTAAACCATATATGGAAGGTCCCGCCCACTTGAATTCATAGCTCCGCCCATTTGTGGTATATCCCCCGTTTGTGTTTTGGAGCTGGCTCCGGTTGCAGATATCCCTCTCTCTCTCTCTCTCCGTCAGTCTTTCTCTCTCTCTCCGTCTCTCTATCAGTCTTTCTCTCTCTCTCTCTGTCTCTCTATCAGTCTTTCTATCTCTCTCTCTCTCTCTCTCTCTCTCCGTCATGCAGCACTCAGGAATAGAGCTGCTCAAACCGGCGGATGAGGCGCACGTGAACGGGGACGAGATAGAGCACGCGGAGTCCGACCCTGCGAAGAAAAAGAAGAAAAAAAAGCGAAAGAAGAGCAAAGCCGCGGTTTCGGGTAAGACCAGGAGATAGGGAGGACGGGCAGTGAGGTGGGGAAAGGAGAACCTCCCAGCTTTGGTGCTGCGCGCGCCGCTCCGGCTGTCAAACTTAACTCATGCTGCATGCACGCGGTCACGTGACACGTGCTTCTCTCTGTATTCCTTAAAAGAATGCACTGTCTTCTGCACCCCTACGGAGTGGGTCCATGTGCTTTACTGCTCTTGGCTGACCCCTGGAGTGCAGTACTGCCCTCTTACAATACATCACCTCCGAGTGGTGAACAGCAGGTAACCAGGGTAGGCCTATATTATCAATTATGAACTATCATAATTGATAATAATAATAATAAATAAAAAAAACCCATAATGATAAAAACAACGAGTTGTCAGTTTAAATGGTCCACTTGACAGGTAGTCTAGTCTATTATTCAAGTGTACCTATACAAGACCGCTCTCAATCCAGCTCTCTGTCATGTTCATTATTAATATTCTAGATCAGTTGACCTCCGTCGGCATGCACACTATCAAAACAAAAAGTTCTTGTAAGGTCTTCGAGAGTTGTGTGTGTGTGTGTGTGTGTGTTAAATATAATCTTACCAGCCTTAAAAGTGCACAATATTGGAAAAACACAAGAACCCTAATTTGAATAAGAACCCCAGAGGATCCTAGTGAAACGCGTGTCTTTTTGAATGCGGGCTGAAGAAGGTCTGAAACCCATAAGTTCTGCCTAACTGGTACATGTTGGTGTCTCATGATCTCTTTATTTGTTGGGAGAATTTCAGTGACGACGACTCTGGTAAATATCGGGCTGGGCGATATATCGATATCGTGATAAAGGATTACGCGATACACTTTTCGGAGATATCGTTTGGTATGGTGGTGTTTTATTTATTTATTTTTTTAAAATGTTTTTAAACGATTGCTGAATGGATGACGTTGATTTGACGTAATGAAATAAAACCCTTAATGTTTGTCTTTCTAGATAAGTGTCATCAAAGTCGGTTTAACATGGGGGGTTTTGTTGGGTTTATTTTACTACTATTTTGCGGACAGTTTGTTAGCTATTAATATATATCGTGAGACACCGTGTATCGTAGAAACTTCCTCAAGTAGCCTGATATGATATTTTTATCATCTCGGCCAGCCTTACGTTTATTTGTAGCACATTTCAACAGCAAGACAATTCCAATTCTTCACATAAAACACAAAAACAACATACTGTATGGAAACAGAAAAAGTCATTCAAATAGAAAATAAGAACAGGATATTCTCTTTCCCTCTCCTAATCTCTTCTCTCCCACTCCACTCTCTCTCCTCTTCTCAACGCTCTCCATCCTCCTTCTCCCCCCCAATCCTCCTCCCCCCTCCATCCTCTCTATCCCCATCTTGTCAATCACGTTCTGTTCCCCTTCCTAATTTTTCTCCCCCTTTTTAATAAAAACCCAGGATAAAACAGTAAGCATTCCAGTGCAGTGAAAGATATAATTTAATAAAAGCAGCGGTACAGAGAAAAGATTTGAGTCTTGATTCAAAGACCTGAGAGTTTGTTCCAGATACATGGTGCATAAAAACTGAACGCTGCTTCAATAGGGAACAATATGGGTGGCTGTGGTTCAGTCGGTAGAGCGGGTTGTCCACTAATCCACTAATCGTAGGGTTGGTGGTTTGAATCCCGGCCCGGGTGATCCCATGCCGAAGTGTCCTTGGGCAAGACACTGAACCCTAAGTTGCCCCCGATGGCAAGCTAGCACCTTGCATGCAGCTCTGCTACCATTGGTGTGTGAGTGTGTCTCATTTGTAAGTCGCTTTGGATAAAAGCGTCTGCTAAATGAATAAATGTAAATGCTTCTCCATGTTTCATTTGAACTCTTGGGACAGACTAAATAAATCTTCGGTAAATATTCTTTCTCCTTCAATTAACATGTCCATGCTTAAATATTTTAATTCTCAAGATTCTCAGCCATGTGTGCAGATGTCATTTAGATACATAGCTACAGTATGTGCATCTACAGTGTACTAGTGTGTGGTGTGTTCCTCTCCGTATGAAAACGCATGGCTGAAAGTATAGCGCTGTAACGGTACCGCACAATTAACACTGACTGTACTGTCCGGAAAATCTGCTTTACTGAAACGTTGTTCTTTAAATAGACTCTGGGTACACAGCTTCGTATAAACCGAGTGTGTCATTATAAATGCCGTCAGGTAGGGTTTAGTGGGAATGTTGTGTGTGTGTGTGTGTGTTTCTATCCGATAGGGAACCACATGAGATTCAGTTTCCCATTCTGTACGAGTCCACAAGAAAAGGCTATTATTTTACTTAGTGTTTGCACTTCAGTTATAATTTTATACAGTTTTGTTACAGTATGTGTTGTGTTTATCGGGCCAAACTGGAAATAAGAACCATTCTCTGTCGACATGCAGTCATAAATAAATGAATGAATGAATGAATGAATAGGATAATGGCTTTTACACACATATAGTCTAGTACATATCTAATAGGAAAAAAGTCAGTTAGGTCACAATAAAGCAAAAATGAAAATAGCTCTTTTTTGTGTCGCATGTGCAACTTTGGCGTTTCTGATCGAATCACGTCTCATAGGTAGTTGGGATTTATTTATACATACTTGTGTAATTCATGTGCAAATTTATAGTTTGCTGCACAGTTTAATCCAATTTATGAATGCGTTTGTGGGGGGTGGAGGGGGTTCTCAAGGTTTTATATATATATATATGAGAGAATGATGGGTATTATGTGTTCTTTGCCAAGTCCTCCATCTCATTCATGCATTTTGTGAGAGGAAACTGTCTTCCTTCCAAACTGACACCCATTTAGGGTTCTCAATCAGTTGCCGTGATATCCCATAGGTATAGCTGATGAGGAATGCAGTTCTGGATGAATGTGCTTTTAGCACTTCCTTTGCTTTTGGGCTCATTCACCTGTGTGTGTGTGTGTGTGTGTGTGTGTGTGTGTGTGTGTGTCTGACTTTGCAGCAGGACAAGCTGTACTGGGGGAGGATGGAGTCGTTGAGGACACGAGGAAGTCCCTGGAGCAGCAGAACTTGGAGGAAAGAGAGCGAGACGAGAACGGATTAGAAGGTGTAGCACACAAACACACATACGGTCATGTGAAAAATAAGTGCACCCCATGGAAATGCTTGGGTGTTTTTTTTTTTTTTTAACATACAGTATTGTGCAAACGTCTTATACGCCTTATTTTTAGTTTTTTAGTAAAATCTTTGTTTTAGATTTTTATTTTATGACTCCTACATTATTGAGTCAGTATTAAAAAAAAATGTTCGATTCCCAAACTTTAGTTTTCCAGCACAAATTGAAATGTTACTGAAATATGTTTGTAGGTCATTAAAGAAAGCAGCATGTTATGTACTAGACCACGTTTCAGACAAAAAATACAATGAAGGCTGCTGGATATTGCTGCAAAAATAAGAAGCAAGTGCGACAGTCAGAGTGCCCAGAAGCACTGTGGCTGGTTCTGCAAGATGCTCAATAACACTTACGGCTCATTTCCTTATAAAACTGCACTAATTCTACTTCAGACTACTAATAATTTTTTTTAATGCAAAGGGACGTCACACCAAATGTCAACTTTGTTTCATTTATTTCCGTTTACTTTTCTTTATAGTGTATATATATATATATATATTTTAATGTAGAAGCATTTAATTTCATTATGTTTGAAGGCGTCTTCGCTGTACAGCATTCCTTTGCATGTGCCTAAGACTATTACCCAGTACTGTAATAGGACAAGCAAACATTTGATCCTCTTTGAAAGGTGATGCACTCTATTGAATGACAGATAAAATTGACATTTTGTAGTCATTTTTACAATTTAAATAAACAGAAAACAGATCAGTTACATGGAAAACATAAGCACACCCCTACATTTATCACACCTTCAAATCCATAAAACAGGTGTTCAGGATTGAGTGCCAGTGATTAGAACCTGCTCAGGGAGTGCAGGTGGAACCGGTCTTATTTATACCCCTCTCATATCTAGTGTCTGGTGTTCCCTTTGTTATTGAGATGTGTGGTGTCATCATGCCAAGATCTAAAGAGATATATAAGGCCTTCAGACAAAAGATTGTGGATGCCTAGGAGTCTGGTAAGGGATTTAAAAAGATCTCCAAATTATTTGAAATGCATCATTCCACTGAAAATCATCTACAAATAGCAGAGATTTCAAATGACTGCCAATTTATCCAGGACTGGCCGTCATAGCAAATTCAGCCCAAGAGCAGTCTGTCTGAAGCAAAAAGAAATCTCCAAGAACCCTAAAATTTCATCATAGGATCTGCTAGTAAGTCTTGCAACTGTTGGTGTAAAAGTACATGTTTCTCCAATCAGAAAGAGATCGCACAAATTTGACCTGCATGGGAGGCGTGCCAGGAAAAATCCTTTTCAAGACTGCAGTTTGCCAATGAGCAGATAGACAAAGATCGGGCCTTTTGGAATAATGTGCTCTGGACAGACGAATGAAGAGTTGTTTGTCTACAGTAAAAGCAGACATGTTTTAGTGAAAACCAAAGGCAGATTTTCAGGAGAAGCACCTCATACCAACTGTGAAGCAGGGTGGTGGAAATGTTATGGTTTGGGGTTGCTTTGCTGCCTCAGGGACTGGACAGCTTGTATTCATTGATTCAACTATGAATTCTGCATCATTTCAAAGAGTGCTTGAAGAAAATGTGAGGCCATCTGTCCAAAAGTTGAAGTTGAACCATAAAATGGACATTTCAACAGGATAACGATCCTAAACACATCAAATCCACCAAGGCATGTCTCAAACAGAAGACATGGAGGGTTATGGAATGACCTAGTCAAAGCCCGGATTTGAATCCCATTGAAATGTTGTGGGGGGATTTGAAACGAGCAGATCGTGCAAGAAAACCATCAAACATCTTACAACTGAAAGAATATTGCATGGAAGAGTGGTCAAAAATTCCAGCAAGTCGATGTCAAAGACGGGTGGACAATTATGCAAACCGCCTACAAGAATTTATTTCTGCTAACGGAAGTAATACTAGCTTCTGAGGCCAAGAGTGTACTTACTGTTTCCACAGAAGAACATCACATCTATTAATATTTCTGTTGAATACATTTCCTTGTGGTTTTGATCAAGTAAATCAACTTCATTAATAGGCTCTGTTTCAAAGAGGATCAAATATTTGCTTGTCCAAAAAGACAATAATTTCCAGCGGGTGTACTTATTTTTTCACACGACCCAAATCTATCTTTCTATATCATGCACATAATTCCTCTCAGTTCAGAGGAGTACAGAGGCCCAGCCTCCACGTTCATTATATTGGCTTGTGTGACAAAAAATGTTTTACAGATGGAGATGATGGAGACAGTTCTGCTGGGAAAAAAAAGAAGAAGAAGACGAAGAAAAAGACTGGCCGTGAGTTATGTTTTGTTTCCTCTGTCCTTCTTGGACACTACAGTAAGATTTTGCCCTTATTCCTGGGCTGGATGAGTTCATGCCTGGCAGAGCGAGCTGGCGTTGGGCCCAGCGTGCTGTACTACTGGGAGAATCCTGCAGTGTAAACTCTGCTCTGCTGCTCTCTTATACCATGCACGTATACGCACTCATCAATACGGCCTCGTACTTATTTTTTCATCTACATTTATTCTATTGACAGATGCTTTGGGTCGATAGTGTGACGCACAATTGTGACAGGATGCAAGCTGAGCAATTAGTCATTTGGATGATTGCAGTATCACAAGGGGTATTCTACAGATTATACAATGTCAATATTTTACTGTTTGCTGTGTAAATAAAGAGAACACATTATTTTAGTTTGCATTCGTGTATAATGTTACAGACCTCTTTGACTACGGCTGCATCCAGTGGTCGAAATGCTTAATGTTCTACCACTCATGCCAAAGTTCTATCTCTCAAGCTAAATGTTTTACATTTATTTACATTTATTCAATTCAATTCAATTTTAGTTGTATAGCGCTTTTTACAATAGATATTGTCTCAAGGCAGCTTTACAGGAATATAAACACAGTACACACACAGTAAAAGTGAGAAATTATCCCAACTGAGCAAGACACTGAGTGGCGACAATGGCAAGGAAAAACTCCCTAAGATGTTTAAGAGGAAGAAACCTTGAGAGGAACCAGACTCAGAAGGGAACCCATCCTCATCTGGGTAACAACAGACATTCTTAAAGAGATTATTATTGATCTATATGTAATGTGTTTGGCTTTGAAAAGCCTTTGTCCCAGCAGTCTGGATTTGGAGTAGATGAGAGCTCCATCCAGAAGTAGGACCTCCGAGACCGATCATGCAGGTCCGCAGAGCAGAAGGACCAGGATCTGCAACATCTCCATAAACTCATGTGTAGCTCGGCAGAAGGAGAGGGGGAGAGAAAGATTTGTTAAGACTAGGAATTAGCATAATGGAAAGTCTAGTCAGGGTAGGCTAGAGTGAATAGATACGTTTTAAGTCTAGACTTAAACACTGAGACTGTGTCTGAGTCCCGAACACTAAATGGAAGACTGTTCCATAACTGTGGAGCTCTATGAGTGAAAGCTCTTCCCCCTGCCGTACCCTTCACTATTCGCGGTACAGTCAAATAACCTGCATCTGTGGATCTAAGTGGGCGTGACGGATCATAGAAGATCAAAAGATCGCTTAAATTCTGTGGTGCGTGACCAATTGAATTTATTCAATTAGCAGACGCTTTTATCAAAAGCGACTTACATGTGCACACTCACACACCAATGGTAGCAGAGCTGCATGCAAGGTGCTAGCTTGCCATCGGGGGCAACTTAGGGTTCAGTGTCTTGTCCAAGGACACTTTGGCATGGGATCACCCGGGCCGGGATTCGAACCACCAACCCCACGATTAGTGGATTAGTGGACAACCCGCTCTACCGACTGAGCCACAGCCGTTTTAAAAAATAAATCTTAATAATCCCTTCCTGCACGCTTAAAATAAATCAAATCAAAACTAAAGTCTGTCTCTTAAAGGTTCAATGTAGAAGCTTAGAAGGAAAGCAGAGATTTACATGATCAAGCCTGAAAGAACAGGTGAAAGCTGATTTCCCACCGGCTTCTGCAGATGTTTACGTGTTTCACGTTCCAAGTTTAATTTGTTCCTTAATAAAAGTGCTATTACATGAACACATTGTAATGACAGGAGGGCAGGTAGTAAATGTGCACAAGTCCATTTCTGCAAGATGAAGTCCGAGTCATACGATTGATTCATTCTTAGCATCGGTGTTAATAAAATGGCGAGAGAGTTGACACCTCCAGTACTGACTATACTTTGCCCAAAACAATTTTCTAAATATATAATAACAATTTATACAGATTGTCCTGTTCAAATGTTTACATCCCCCTGGCTCTTAATGAAGCTGAGGAAAGAGAAAAAATCCATTGCACAAGCACTGGGAATAGCCAAGACAACCATTTGGAATGCACTGTAGAACAAAGGACATTCCAGATTGTTTCAGGACAACAGTTTCCTAGAAGACAAAATTACAATTTGCACCGATCATCCTGTTCAAAAGTTTACACCCCCCTGGCAATTAATGTATCGTGCAGATTTCTTGAGCATCAGTGAATGTTTGCACCTTTTGTAATAGTCATGTACGAGTGAAAAGATGGATCTCAGCATCAGATAGACTGTTAGAAAGAGGTCACATATAGAGAAGATGCTGGAAAAGTAAAGAATGTGCAGGACCTGGAGGATTTCTCTGAAGAACAGTGGGCAGTTTAACTGCTCAGGACAAACTAGGGACTCATGATGAACTCTCACAGAACAAACATAGTCTCTGATCATCCAGGTAACGACACACAGGATTAATAATCAAGCGTGTGTAAACTGGTTCGTTTGTTTAAATTCAGATATTATTGTGACTTGTGGACTATATGTAAACGTCTGTTATGTGAAATAGCTAATTCAGGGCAGAAGTAATTAAAAACAAAAAAAAGCAATTTTAATGATCCCTACAGTGGCTTAGTGGCTTAGTGGCTTAGGCACGTCCGCCTCACATCTCCAGGGTCCAGGGTTCGAGTCCCGCCGGGGCCATGTGTGTGCGGAGCTTGCATGTTCTCCCCGTGTGTCAGGGGTTTCCTCCGGGTACTCCGGTTTCCTCCCCCAGTCCAAAGACATGCATGTTAGGCTGATTGGCGTGTCTAAAGTGTCCGTAGTGTATAAATGGGTGTGTGAGTGTGTATGTGATTGTGCATCCTGCGATGGACTGGCACCCTGTCCAGGGTGTACCCCGTCTTGTGCCCGATGCCTCCTGGGATAGACTCCAGGTTCCCTGTGACCCTGAAAAGGAGTAAGCGGTTCGAGATGGATGGATATATACTTTTTGCAAAAGTTGTTATAGATGTTTTGTTTTATGACTTCCACATTATCAAGTCAGAACAAAAACCATTTTAGATTCCCAAACTTTAGTTTTCCAGCACAAAATGAAATCTTACAGAAAAATGTTTGTAGGTCAGTAAAGAAAGCAGAATATTATGTAAAACACTTTTCAGACAAAAAAATATACATAATGAAGGCTGTTGGGTTTTGCTGCAAAAATAAGAAGCAAGTGTGACAAAGTCTTCAGAGGAACCGTGTCTGGGTCTGCAGGATGCTCGATAACACTTCCAGCTCCTTTCCTTATAAAACTGCACTAATTGTACCACATGCAGCCCTGCTATGCATCTATCTATCTACCTTTATCTTTCTGCAGCTAAAACACAGACCGATCCTCCTTCTGTGCCGATATGTGAGCTTTATCCGAACGGAGTGTTCCCTGTCGGAGAGGAGTGTGAATATCCTTCCTCACAGGATGGGTAAGAAACTAGTGTTTTATCATCCCCCTCTTCTCCTGATGTCCATGTTCTCTCCTCTGATCACCTTGTCCTACCTGAAATTTGCTCTACCTCAGATTACCCTGTGCAGGGTGTAATATTATCCTGTATTACATTGCTGAGACACCTGACACAGAGGTCACTCATGCACTCTTGTACTATTTAAGGTTGTCCTTCTGCAAACCGAGTCTTGTCCCACTATTTTCTTGCTTGAGTGCTATTGAAACCCACCTCTCTGTATTGATTGTGACATTCTGACCTTCAAGCAGCTTTCAAAGACTTCAATACAGCTTTCTGCTCAAGCTTTTTCTCCCTGAAACTGAATGCACCAGAAATGTATGCATCAGTGTTCATATCCATGTTGGAATGGTTGTCCAGGCAGAGTGCCGCATGGCGGATGAGCAGTGAGGAGAAGCGTGTTCTAGACGAGGCCAGGGAGGACATGTGGAACGATTTCCGGCAAGCCGCGGAGGCGCATCGGCAGGTACGCCAGTACGTGAAGAGCTGGATCAAACCAGGCCTGACCATGATAGACATCTGGTGAGGACCAATCACAATCCTTCCTTTTTTGCTTTTCTACAGAAAATATCACCATCTCATTCATTTCACTGTTGAATAACAACTCCTTTTGAATTAGTTTATTACTGAGGTCTTCAACAGGACCCCTAGAGGGTCCGCGGAGGTACTGCATGGGGGTCGCGAAAGTTTTGGTACCAGTTTGATATAACACAATTTCATACAATATATATAATTAGGGGGTCCCCGCTCCATCTCGCCATCAGTTTGGGGGTCCTCTGCCTGGAAAACGTTGAAGACCCCTGGTTTATTATGTTAGAGATTACAGAGCTGTTACTGTAGAAACGATAACATATTAGAGCGTTCACTTTAATATAAACCACTGATTTGCTTTTGAGACGAGCGCTACTGCTGTAATAGAAAATGAATTAATGCCTTATGATCAATCGGATTTGAGAATTCAATTCATTTATCTTGATTATCGTTCTCTCTCTCTCTCTCTCTCTCTCTCTATGTCTCTCTCTCTCTCGCTCTCTCAGCGAGCGTCTGGAGGAGTGCAGTAGGAGGCTGATTAAGGAGAATGGACTGAAAGCAGGTTTGGCTTTTCCCACTGGCTGCTCTCTTAATAACTGCGCTGCTCATTACACACCGAACGCAGGAGACCCCACCGTGCTGAAGTATGACGACGTGTGCAAGATCGACTTTGGAACACACATCAACGGTACACACACATTCTCATTGAGCTCATAGGAAGTGCAGTGCGCCAAAATGTTAGTGATGTTACGAATCCGTGCTTATTAACACGCTTGCCTGTATTATTGATGTTGATTTTTATTGTGTGCATGTTTTCAGGGAGGATTATTGACTGTGCCTTTACTGTCACCTTTAATCCAAAGTATGACCGCCTCCTTGAGGCTGTAAAAGATGCCACAGACACCGGAATCAAGGTGTGAATCATGACGTGTTGACATGCATGCAAGTTGTAAATCTCTTTATTACAAATTCCCCTTCTTTTCTGGTGAGTGCCCAGCACAGAAAGTATTGCATCTCAGTAAGTAATAGGGTCTTTTCGGTGGATAGTGGATTGTACAGCAAACAGACACATAGAGAGTAAGATGAGCCGAGCACAATGTACTGACATGAAAATAGCTGTCCACAAGAGAATTCTTTATTTTACCTTAAAGGGTGCAATAGGTGATATATTTATTTTTTGTTCCTTACATCGGAGGTCTTCAACAGGGGGTCCGCGGAGGTACTGCATGGGGGTCGCGAAGGTTTTGGTACCAGTTTGATATAACACAATTTCATAGTATATAATTAGGGGGTCCCCGCTCCATCTCGCCATCAGTTTGGGGGTCCTTGGCCTGGAAAACGTTGAAGACCCCTGCCTTACTTAATAAAATAAACTGGACGATATGTAGAACATGATTTTTAAAATAAACCAACGCATTAAGCTGTGGCCTTAGTAGAAGTGTATTAAGTCGCTAAGGAAACCCGTTTGGAAAACCAATTTCTGGTCCGGAATGCTCGCTCGGGTTTGGATGCGCCTCTAAATGGTATCCGAGGTTAGAATTAGTGTGTCTCAAATCATAGTATGCGGAAACGAGTATCCCACAGTTACCCGGACGGTCTACTATTTCCGGTAGATTTCCGAAGTGTGGATCCGAGGACACGTGATCTTCAGCTTGCTTCTCCGAAGTCAACCTGCAAACATGGTGTACGAGTGTAACTTTAGTGATGCGTCTTCAGTAATCAAGTGCAAGAACTTAAATGTTAAGCACGAAGCAAAATTTTCTTTATCATAAAACAGTCAATAAATCAAGGGAATGATAAATGAAATGATATAGTATAAATTATGTAAGGAATAATGACTGTAGAAAAGCTGAAACGCGACAAGGAGTGTGTTTACGGTGACGGTGTGTGTCACTAGGCAACAACATTCTCTTCTGTTACAGGACGTGTTTGTATGTCCCAGGACTTGCATACTCTTTTTCTACACACTCAGAGTACATACTTTTATTGCACAGTATAAGTAGGCGAATTTGGAGGCTGGAAGTAATTTTATAGATTCTGGGGGCGGGGTTTTGTGAAAATGGGCGGGAATCATTCAAATCTTGAACCCATGTAACTAATCATCAAAAATTAGGGCGGCTGTGGCTCAAACGTCAAAAATTAGGGCGGCTGTGGCTCAAACGTCAAAAATTAGGGCGGCTGTGGTTCAGTCGGTAGAGCGGGTTGTCCACTAATCCACTAATCGTAGGGTTGTTGGTTCGAATCCCGGCCCGGGTGATCCCATGCCGAAGTGTCCTTGGGCAAGACACTGAACCCTAAGTTGCCCCCAATGGCAAGCTAGCACCTTGCATGGCAGCTCTGCTACCATTGGTGTGTGAGTGTGCTCTCATTAGTAAGTCGCTTGTAAATGTAAAATGATATTTCTGTAAAGCTGCTTTGAGACAATGTCCATTGTAAAAAGCGCTATACAAATTTATTAATTATTATTATTATTATTATTATTAATCTTTTGTGTGTGTGGGGAGGGGGGGAGGGCACCTTTTATTGTATTTAATAGCGCTTCTCTGGTACAAATTAAGACTAGCAGGAAGTACAAGACAGTTAAAAATCAAGTCTCTTTTTCCTCAAACTGATTTGTTTAATAATAATTTATCAATTTGTATAGCGCTTTTTACAATGGACACTTCGGCATGGGATCACCCGGGCCGGGATTCGATCCACCAACCCTACGATTAGTGGATTAGTGGACAACCCGCTCTACCGACTGAGCCACAGCCGTTTACATTGCTGATGAATTCTGAATTCTGATTGGTTAGAAAGTGTTAGTTCAGTTTCTCTTACAACACAATACAACTGTAGTTCCAGCTGCAAGGAAATCACAATTTCTTATTAATGCACTTGTTAGTATGTCATTGTTGCCATAGTAACATGGATGCGCCATATAAACAGATGCAAAAAAAAATAAATCACCTTGGACATGGTGAAGTTTTCTGTGAGGAGAAAACAAACAAACAAACAGAAAATGATGTAACTCAGCGCTTTGTAACAGTATTCGTTTCAGCTTTATGGGAGAGTCTTTGCTGTTTGTTGTGCTGTTAACAAGACAAGATACATTCTTCTGAGAGAAAGAATGAGACGCTGGTGAGGGAGTGACTGTTTCTAGCCGTTATAACTATAAATGGATACATTGTTCGATATCTATCTTTAATAAATAAATAAATAAATTAGCATTGGCAAATTGCTGGAAAAAAACCGACCCCCACCTTTACCACATGCTGTTATACAAACAATGATCATACCACTCATTACATCACCCTATTGTATTTCTAACATATCCCACAATATCAGAATTGGCATGCCACCTTAATGCTTTTATGAACAGAAGAGCTTTATGATACAGAAGATATGCAGATATTTTACTACAAGCTATTCAAAAAAATGTGTGTACACACATCATATGATTTTATGGGACTGTATTGCGTTTAAGCATAATGGTGTGTGTGTGTGTGTGTGTGTGTGTGCTGCTTGTCCAGTTTTGCTTGTCTCAAAATGATATTTATTTAATGGATTTGTTGTTAAACAGAATATTTTCTGTCTAAAAACTAATACAAATTGGTGAAAAAGTAGCAGTGTCATCGAGTTCTCTAACTTGGCCTGGGTTTCATGTGTGAAGCGGTAGTCAGTGTACAGTAATCACGCCTTCCAAGAGTAACTTGTGTTCTAGGTGCACACCGCCATCTAGTGTATGTCAGGACGTGCTCTTACAACCCAAACCACAGCTCCGCACCACCACCACCACCACCGCTCAAGCAATGCACAATAGGATGAACAGTGATATGAACAATGGAACCAGTCACTCAGTCTCTCAATTAATCAGTGTGTGAAAATGCTTTTTTTGGCAGTCAGGCAGGCAAGTAATCAGAATAGTCTAGTTGTTCAGAGTAAGAATGTAGTTAGAGAGTGATCCTGCTGGAATAAATGATTTATTCAGTCGCCCTTATGTACTGCACTCAATTCACTATTTGAATGCACTACTTCAGTGCAGTCATGTCTGAAAGCATACTGGTCAATACCCAGTACATTCTTGAAGGGCATTGCGATTAGTTAGTCTCAGAACATACACCATAATGGGCAAGGAATACCCTTAATTCACTGTGCTCTTTATAGGGAATCGTCTTCCTGGAGATATTTTCTGTTTCCCAATACTAAGAATGTAACTGAACTTCCTTTCCTTACCTTATACTTTTACCTTCTAAAAATGCTAATCAGCATGGCTAGCATGAGTCCTTCGAACCTGCATCCAGGTTTATCAGCAAGCTATTGCTAATCATACTTTTTGACTTCAGCTAAATCAGTGAAAAACTAGCCCCAAAAAAAGAAATGAGAATGGAATGGAATTCCTGTTAGTCTTGTTATGTTGTCTTGCTTGAAAGAATTTTAGAGGTGCTGTGTGTTAAGTATATACTGTCTGAACTCCAGGCTTACAGGACTGGACTGTAAAGTATTACTTGATTGTGTGTGAACGCTGATTGTTAAGTGACCGGCGTGTGTGCTCTCAGTGTGCAGGCATTGACGTGCGTCTGTGTGATGTTGGAGAGTCCATACAGGAAGTGATGGAGTCATATGAGGTGGAGTTAGATGGGAAAACATACCAAGGTATGGACTGTATCTTTGCACTTTTGGAAGCGAATTAAACAATGTATGTTGCATCAATTCAAATGTTTACAGGTTTTTGTTTTTTCCCCCTCTTCTTTCAGTTAAGCCAATCCGCAACCTGAATGGCCACTCCATTGGTCAGTACCGGATTCACGCTGGCAAAACAGTTCCTATTGTAAAGGGCGGTGAAGCCACCAGAATGGAGGTATGTTCACTTGTGTCTTTACTTATAAATAAATCCAGGTTTTGAATTCGGGTTCGAATGGAGTAGGACGCGAAGCTGGAGGCTCCTGCTGATCTCGATTAAAATTTTAATTAATTTGCGCTTTTTGGTCATATAATATACTTTAACTTATTTTATTCCTTATCTTTGCTTATAATTTGAATTTTTTGTCACGTTAAAATGTCTGGAAAGAATACGAAAACCCGAGGTGGCATTCAAACACGACTGAGGCCGAGTGCGCACGCCGTGAGTGTGTCCCCCTCTCCCCCTGAATCTGCGTTGCCGAGCGGTGACTTTGATCTGGCCGCACTCAAGCTTGAGCTGCTGGCTTCAGTGAGGAAGGATATCATGATATTTTTAATACGGAGCTCCAGGATATTCTCAAGAAAGAGCTGTCTGCTATCCAGCTTGACCTGCATGTTGTGAAAACACAGCAGGTTGATGATAAAGTTGCTACCGAGGCCGCCATTTCCGCATTGAGGGGTACGGTTACCTGTTGTTGACATGGCACATATGAAATCTACCATCGAGTCTCTCACTGAGACCGTGACTCAATTACAGAATAAATGTGAGGATTTGGAGACGAGGTCGCGGCGCAATAACGTTCGAATAATGGG
>JAFFST010046557.1:16759-40168 GCA_022414735.1 Noturus placidus | reverse complement strand
ATATATATATATGAGAGAGAGAGAGAGAGAGATCTGACATGAGAAGCAGAACGCATATTTATATTTATTTATATACATTATATATATATATATATATATTATATATACGCGTATATATATATAAATATGCGAAGCAGAACACACACACATATATATATATATATGTGTGTGTACCCCGCCTTGTGCCCGATGCCTCCTGGGATGGGCTCCAGGTTCCCAGTCATCCTGAAAAGGAGTAAGCGGTTGAAGATGGATGGATGGATTATTTATATATATATATATATATGCATTCTGCTTCTCATGTCAGATCTGTTCTAACTAATTAAGCTCTACTGCACTGGCAAACTACTTTAAATCCCAGAGTAGCGCTAGACCAGAGGTGACACACATCTGGTAAAGATACACACAGTGCCTATATCCAGCCCATGAGCTTGTGCTAATAATTACCCTAGTATACAGCTTGTTAATTAGTAACCAAGATAACTACTGATAAACCTTATTATTTCATGTGTACATTGTGCCAATTTTTATCAGCGAATATAAACAGACATACATTCAGAAAACCCCAACATAGTCTATGTACACTTGATAAAATTTCTGTGTGCTGTTTTTTTTTTTAATTATTTTATTTATGTATTATTTTATCTCTATTCTGACCAACCTGGAAACGAATGGGTTAACAGGCCACCATTCCTGCGCTAGGATTGGCCAGGACTTCATACTCATCTGCGGATAAGCCAATCAGGGTGCAGGGGGCGGGACTTCTCGGCATAACGATTGAACAAAACAACACGGGTTGAGCAATTTAGCGCCATTTATCTCGAGCACGGCGAGGTAAATCAAAGTTTCTACATGGGCGCTGTGGTTGCTTATGCCACCGTGTGTATTTCCGGTCGCAAACATGCTGGAGTGTTGTGAAACCGTCATACAGAAAGTTGTATGTATGTATGCAGTGCAGAAATCGGGGGAGCGACTGAACGCTGCACTAAAGCGTCTTCATCATGTTGGCACATTATTACACAGACTCTTTCTGAATCACGTGAACAAACAGCACGTGGTGAAAGAAAGCTTGGCATAAATAAACTGTCTTTGATTAGCAGACAGGAGTTTTCTTACAGGAGCGGAATCTCGGACTGGGAAACACTAGGCTGCTCACCCAAAACCATCATCTTAAAATAGACAGGTTTAAAAGTGACAAGATCTAAAAATGGGGATCTCACAGCCTGCAAATCCTGATACTGACAAGCTTTTGCATTTCTTCTGTAATCTAGGTGCTGAAACAATACCCACAAGTCAATCTAAATAGGAGGAAACTTTACAGGTCAACTCTCAAAACGAGAGATTTGTCTATATATATATATATAATCAACTCCATAAATAGAGAGCGTGTTGGTGTTTTCCGCCCAATCAGAGTGCAGCATGGACATGATTTAATGCCTGTGTTCGTCCAAAGAGAAACATTTAACCTGATTCTAGTATGTAATAATTATTATTATGAAGACAATGATGTCAGTTATGCTGTAAGCATAGCGAGCGCGTGACGATTAAGTTATTAGTGATTAATAATAATACCCGCTTTGTTGGATTGTTTTGGGGTTGCTAAGCTACATGGCTAAGTGCATTCATAAAACTGCCAGGTTGTAAAGGAATAAAGTTAGCGAGTAGCTAGCTCATAACAATCACTGCTAGTTAGCTAGCTACCGCTTTAAACTCATCACGAGTGCTAGCTTTGGCTAACTTTGATCTGCTAGGTTTAGACTAAAGGATGAAATGATGGCTGTATTTCGATATCTCTTCCCAACAACAGGTGACGTTTGCGGCTTTAATATTTCCGTTATTGTTTCTTTTTTTTCATGTTAGGAGGAGTAAAAGCGTTTTGTCCATACCTGCTCTTTTTCTACCAGCGGTCTCTGAACTTACACATCGGGTATAACCGCAGTCGCCATCTTGTCTACAAGTTGTCGCGTGGTGTGCGACATGACGTCGAAGGCCACTGACGTAATGTCGCGCGGAAGCCTTGCGATGACAAAGGCAGGCTTTTCCCCGAAAGCGTCAGAGAAGTCTTATTTTTTTTTTAAACTCCGCATGTTTGATAACTCCGACATACCTACAAACGACACTTTTGAGAAATCCTGTAGCGTATGTCACACGATTTGAGCTTCCGATTATCAACAAGGGCGAGGGTTTCCCTGGCAACACTTCCACGGGTCCTTTCATGTTAGTAAACAAACATAATAAGCCCGCCCATATACGTAATTTCCGCCTAATTTATTTCACGTCCGCCCCGCGCAGGTCTGCCAATTTTCAAATCATCGAGTCGAGGGCTTTGAAAGTGAACTTAAATAATCACGTGACCTAGCAGAAGCTGTGGAAGAAGCAGTTTTATAAACCCAGTTATTAATTAAGTGAAATGATGGGATGGTATTAGTCGCCTGCAGCAGAGACAGTTATGTTCAACATTGTAATATACATTTTATGATTCAGGTGATTGAATAAAGCAAGTAAGCAACCAACCAATAAAAAATAAATAAATAAAACCTCAAGCCTTATCACATGTTTATTCACTAGCAACATCAAAGCAAGCTGAGGCAAGTTTTGTTTTTGCAATGTTATTATTATCTTTTGCGAAATAATGATAATAATACTGATAATAATAATGATAATAATAATCCATCCATCCATCCATCTTCAACCGCTTACTCCTTTTCAGGGTCACGGGGGAACCTGGAGCCTATCCCAGGGAGCATCGGGCACAAGGCGGGGTACACTGTGGACAGGGTGATAATAATAATAATAATAATGATAATAATAATATAATTATATATTATTATTTGGGCACACTGTGGCTTAGTGGTTAGTATGTTCGCCTCACACCTCCAGTGTCAGGGGTTTGATTGCCCTGTGTGTGCTGAGTTTGCATGTTCTCCCCGTGTGTCAGGGGTTTCCTCCGGGTACTCCAGTTTCCTCCCCCAGTCCAAAGACATGCATGGTAGGCTGATTGGCGTGCCTAAAGTGTCCGTAGTGTATAAATGTGTATGTGATTGTGGCCTGCGATGGATTGCCACTCTGTCCAGGGTGTACCCCGCCTTGTGCCCTATGCTCCCTGAGATAGGCTCCAGGTTCCCTGTGACCCTGTAGGATAATCGGTATAGAAAACAGTTGTATTATTATTATTATTATTATTATTATTATTATTATTATTATTATTATTATTATATAAGTAGTAGTAGTAATAATAATAGAAGCAGTAGTAGTACTAATAGTATAAATATTAGTCCGAGTAGTAGTAGTATTATTAGCGGTAGATTTAGTATTATTATTATTATTAGCAGTAGGTTTATTATTATTATTATTATTATTATTATTATTATTATTAGCAGTAGGTTTAGTAGTAGTATTACCACTAGGTTTAGTAGTAGTATTATTAGCAGTATTATTATTATTATTATTAGCAGTAGGTTTAGTATTTTTAGCAGTATTATTATTATTATTATTATTATTATTATTATTATTATTAGCAGTAGGTTTATTTTTATTATTATTATTATTAGCAGTAGGTTTAGTAGTAGTATTAGCACTAGGTTTAGTAGTAGTATTATTAGCAGTATTATTATTATTATTATTATTAGCACTAGGTTTAGTATTATTAGCAGTATTATTATTATTATTAGCAGTAGGTTTATTATTATTATTATTATTATTATTAGCAGTAGGTTTAGTAGTAGTATTAGCACTAGGTTTAGTAGTAGTATTATTATCAGTGTTATTATTATTAGCAGTAGGTTTAGTAGTAGTGTTATTAGCAGTATTATTATTATTATTATTATTATTATTATTATTATTAGCATGTTAGGCTGATTGGCGTGTCTAAAGTGTCCGTAGTGTATGAATGTGAGAGTGTATGTGATTGTGCATCCTGCGATGGACTGGCACCCTGTCCAGGGTGTACCCCGCCTTGTGCCCGATGCTCCCTGGGATAGGCTCCAGGTTCCCCGTGACCCTGAAAAGGAGTAAGCGGTTGAAGATGGATGGATGGATGGATGGATGGATTATTATTAGCAGCAGCAGTAGTAGTAGTATTTTCTTGCACTTTACAGATCTGTTGTAAGGTTGTGTGCAGTGTGCTGTCTAAATGTAGGTCACATGTTAAATCCCTGTGTACTCTTTCCATTTAGAAAACATTAAAATTGTCGCAACACACTGAAACTGTTCCCAGACCCGCGGTTCACAGCCAACTCTCGTCTTTTTGCCCGGTTCTACGTACCCCCTACGTCACTTCCTGTTTGAAGATGATGGCGGTGGATTTGACTCCGAGGTTTAGAAGGCTGAATAGTCAGACGAGATGTTTTAACGAAAAGAAACTCCCAACAGGTCTCTCTCTCTCTCTCTCTAATAAATAAACATATAAATAAATAACTACACATACATAAAGTGAATAAGTGTTAGTTATATGTAACTTGCTAATTCTAGTGTTATGACCTCAAGCTATGGCGCATTAGGAGCTAACCTGCTATGAGACGTTAGTTAGTCATCTATAAACTTGTCATATGTTCATTCAGTGCTGGGAATTTTACTGTAAGGTTTACTAGCCAAAACACCTCTCTTTAAAACAACAACAACAACACATTGTGTTTGTGTCCACTTAAGAAGAGGGGAGCTTTAGGGAAAAATCAGTTGCTTTCCTTTCTTAGTTATTTTCTGATCAGAATAATCGAGGCCCAATGCCTTACGTTAAGGTTAGTTCATGTTAACTTGGACTAGCTAATAACCTCTGACCTTAGTATGCTATAAGTAATACAAAAAACATATAGGAAAGTGCATTTGTATCATTAATTCATTCATTGGGCATGAAGTCAGAGTACATCCTGGATTAGGTGTGAGCTCTGTGATAAAATAAAATGTCATGATTCTCAGGCGTTTCTGTGATGTACAAACTGTGAGCATTTTAAAACCTGTTACTTAATATAAAGCACTAAGAAAAAGTCCACGGTTAAACTGAAACACTAACCCACATCGCTATAAATGGACTGTTGTATGGAACGTGTCCTGGCTGGATGTGCCACGTGACCCTCCGACTCTCTCTCTCTTTCTCTGAACTGTGACAGGACCGTTTAGAGCAACACAGCTGTGGCGTAACATCGTAGAGGCCTTACAGACGCAGGTGGAGGTCAGGCGTCGCCGGCAGCACTTGCGAGTACACCGAGACTGCTTCACCGGTTCTGATGCTGTCGACGTGGTTCTCAGCCACCTCATGCAGAACATCTACTTCTGCACCAGTGATGTGACACGCCTCAAGGCTGTCAGGCTTTGCCAAGCTCTCATGGACGCCCGAGTGTTCGAACCGGTTGGTGTGAAGCTCTTTCGCAGGGAAAAAGAGCTGGCCTTTGAGGACTCCAGCTGCAGTCTTTACCGCTTTCTGGATTCCGATGGCCTTCCGGGATCAGCCAAGCGATGTGCTGGTATGGAGAATGAATCACCTGTGAACCAAACTGGAAAGAAAAAGAAGAAGAAGAGGTCCAGGTCAGAAAATAATTTGATGACACCGTATCAACCTGAATTTTTTTACATTTTATATTGCTCATAATATGTGTGTGTTTAAAGGTTTGATGACTTAAGGACCATCTCCAATCCCTTGGCACTGGGATCCTCAGACAGGCGGGTGGAGAGAATACTGAAAACCATTAACCTCCAGCCGTCGATGCCTTCTGGTCTGAATCGTGTTGGTTTATCAACTACCTACCTCTCAAAGCAAGGTGAGACGGGTCTCTGTAAAGGTGGTCTGCGTTGCTATTTTAATAAGTTGCATCACACAGATTTTTTTTTACACAAAAGGATGAGATCAGAAAAATCTGAGACCACATTATAAATCTGGGAATTAAAAAAAATATTTAAAATTGGAAATAAACAGAAGGTTTTAGAATTTTGAAATAATTAAAGCAGGTAAACGTTCAATATCTTGACTATTTAATATTTAAGATTCTGCACTAGTTTACATGAGCGTCGGGGGTTTCCCCCGGGTACTCCGGTTTCCTCCCCCAGTCCAAACACATGCATGGGAGTCTGATTGGCGTGTCCAAAGTGTTTGTTGAGTATGAATGGGTGTGTGAGTGTGTGTGTGATTGTGCTCTGTGATGGACTGGCACCCTGTCCAGGGTGTACCCCGCCCTGTGACCGATGCCTCCTAGGATAGGCTCCAGGTTCCCCGTGACACTGATGAAGGAGTAAGCGGTAGAGGATGGATGGATGGATTCTGCACTATTTATAGGTCCCTATTTAAATGGAACAAAAGGGCATATTTTACTTTTTGAGAAGACGCTCCAATGGATTTGTTCTAAAAAGGATCATAACGTTTTGCACAAATATGTGGAGTCCATGCCGGCTCGAGTCATTAAAGCAAACATTGTTGTTGTCAGTGATGACATTTGCAATACAAATTGTTGTATTAAATTACAAAAGAATGCAAATTGAAGCATTTTCACTAGTGTTGTCAGA
Organism: Noturus placidus; assembly: GCA_022414735.1. Classification (NCBI taxonomy): domain Eukaryota; kingdom Metazoa; phylum Chordata; class Actinopteri; order Siluriformes; family Ictaluridae; genus Noturus; species Noturus placidus. Next base: position 33,676 of record JAFFST010046557.1, on the reverse strand, counting down.
CTCCACTGTATCTTAATCCTGAAATCCAGTTCAGGCAGAAAAATATTAGAACTAACAGCAAAAATATTTGCTTGGGACAAGCTGCCCTTACACCTAATTACTTTATGAAAGGCAACCTACCTTAAGAGAGCTACGTTGACCTAAAGTATCAACTTCCATCCAATCAAAATCCCATTTCATCTGTACACTATATGGCCAAAAGTATGTGGACACCGACCATCACACCTATATGTTGTTCCTCCCAAAAACTGTTGCCACAAATTGAGAAGAACACAATTGTATAGAAAGTCTTTGTATGCTTGCCCGGTGTGTGCGGAGTTTGCATGTTCTCTCCGTGCTCTGGGGGTTTTCTCCGGGTACTCTGGTTTCCTCCCCCAGTCCAAATACATGCATTCTAGGCTGGTTGACATCTCTAAATTGTCTGTAGTGTGTGAAGGGGTGTATGAATGTGCCTTGTGATGGGTGCATCCCATCCAGGGTGTCCACTGCCTTGAGCCTAGAGTCCCCTGGATCAGTCTCCAAGTTCCCCATGACCATAAGCGGTATGGAAAATGGATGGATGGATGGATAATTAGTCCAGCTGCACAGTCAGGACCTGGCTGTATAAAACACCATAGGTTTGCTGACAGTGGTATAAATTCTAATCCATACGCAGCACTTTTATTGCAGAGGTATTTTAAAAACACATGTATACATGATTGTAATTATACCATTAGAGATTATACATTAGCTTAAATTATACATGAAGTATAATGAAGTATACATGAGCTTTTTCTTAATGCCTTTAACCATTTTGTATTCAAGTCTGTTTTTTTCTTATTATGTAAAGTGCCTTGATAAGATGCTTTAACGGTGCTATATAAAAATAAGGATTATTATTATTATTATTATTATTATTATTATTATTATTATTATTGATACATTTTTGTTTTTTTGCAGTGGTACAGGAAGTGTGGAAACAGCAAACCCTCCTCCAGCTGTTGCAGTTAGTGGAGCTGCCTGTGTTGGACTGCGTCCTGACGTCACCCTCCAAACCTGCTCCTCTTCGCACGCGTTTGCTAAGGAACCATGACCTGGTCATCTCCAACACCTGCGTGGACCGGGAAGTGTCCCAGGTTCTCAGCCTGCCAGAGTCAGTGTCCAATATGAATCAAGCAAAAGCTGAGTTCAGTTAAAGCAGAAATAAATAATGCAATTGGTTCTGTATGGCCATTAGATAACAACTGAATTAATTAGTGGAATTTTTTTTAACATTATATTTAATCCGCCTGTGTTAGTACATTAGTCATTAAACGTAAACATATTCGCCTTCTGTCTTTGTGTCTGAAAGACTGGACTCGTGGCTGATGGCGGCTGCAGACTGTCTGGAGCTGTTTCCGGATGAGGTGATAGTGGCGATAGGAGAGCAGCTGCTTCAGGTCCATGCTGAGGAGGGAGACGAGAGGCTGGGTGCCTACAAGAAACTGTTATTCGACACCATAGCCAAGTATTACAACAGTCAGGAGAGAGTTCCCCTGCTGGCTGGACGTTACCTGGACATCCACGCAGGCATCCTTAAGCTACTCTGTAAAAGCGATACCGAATACAAGAACACTGAATATAAAATATTTAATGATTTTTATTATCTTAATGTGTTATATTGATTATAAAATATTAAGTGGAAATGTCCAAAACATGAAAAGTGCAAGTGATTTAAGAACTTAAAAAAAAAAATTTTTGTGTGTATGAATGCATTTTAATGTGATGTTTTTATGCCCGTGTGTGTGTGTGTGTGTGTGTCAGACTCTGGTAGGGTTGAGGATGCTCTAAAGGCGTCTCAACTGTGTCTGCAACTTTTGGACGCCAGCTCTAGAAACGAGTTCCGCAGACTCCTGACCTTCATGGCTGAAGCCGCAGACCCCAAGGCCTTCCAGCTACACAAAACGGTGCCATTCGGTTATCAGTTCCCTAAAATGAACTCTGTTTGTCTGGAGTTTATTACAATTTTAATATAGCATAATCGATCACTTATTTAAGACGGTGTTATGTTTATAAATATCTGAATTTTGTTTAAATGCCATTTCTGGAGAAGTCATTATTGTAGTTGGTAGGAATAGTTTGGCTAAAATAAATGGTACACAAATTTCCTCCTACCCCAAACGTGCTCGATCATTAAAGACGTGATGATTGGTGCGTGAAGTTTCTTTTTGTAACAATACAATTGAGGTCAGAAGTTTACAGAGAATGTGCAAAATGTTAAAAATAAAAAGAAAGAAATAAGAGGGATTGTAAAAAATGCATTTTGTTTTTTATTATATAGTTCTGCAGACGTTTACATATAGTCCACAAGACACAATAATAACAGAATTTACACAAATGATCCAGCTCAACAGTTTACACACGCTTGATTATTAATCCTGTGTGTCGTTACCTGGATGATCAGAGACTGTGTTTATGTTCACTGTGAGAGTTCATCATGAGTCCCTTGTTTGTCGTGAGCAGTTAAACTGCCCACTGTTCTTCAGAGAAATCCTCCAGGTCCTGCACGTTCTTTACTTTTCCAGCATCTTTGTATATTTGAGTCCTTTCCAACAGTGACTATATTATGTTGAGATCTGTCTTTTCACACTGAGGACGACTGAGAGACTCGTACATGACTATTACAAAAGGTGCAAACGTTCACTGATGATCAAGAAGGAAGGAATAAGCACGATACATTAAGAGTCAGGGGGGTGTAAACTTTTGAACAGGATGATCAGTGTAAATTTGGTGTTATTTTGTCTTCTGGGAAACATGTAAATATCTTGTATAGCATCTGAAGGGCAGTACTGAATGAAAAAATAAAAAGAATAACATAATGAAAATGTGTCCCATTTGTCTGGGAGCAGATGGAGAACAGGTCCCTGATCAGCAGGACATTCATTAAGGCTGTGCTTCAGAGTAAAGACGTGTCTCGTGTCCAGTCTGAGCAGCTCCTACTGTTTCTCATGGACCACCGTTTACATCTGTTCGAGGTACCGTTGCTCCACTCACGGCTGCTTATTTCCTGGTAAAAGACAGGCTTGCGTTTTGACTTGTGTTTATCCTGCAATCTGGGAAAACCTTACAGCCTGCCTGTTCTTACTTCGGTTTTGATTTGACACACCGACTCTAGATGCCGGCGTCTCTGATCGAGGCGGTGACGAAGGCCCTGCAAACCCTGCAGCAAGGCCTGGATCCAGACAACAGAGCACGTACGTTTACGCAGATGACACATTTCCTAACCGTGCTGTCTGGATCTAGCGTGCACACTAACACCTGTTTTGTCTCTGTTTTGTCGTTGCCGTGTAGCGTTCACGTTCTGTCAGCAGATGTCGACACGTCAGTTCGAGGAGCGACGAGAGAAGACCACCTTCGAGAGCCTGAAAGAGCTCGCTGAGCACATCACACTCAGTAACGAGCTGTCGATCAAACAGAGGAGGCGGCTCATCAAGGAGTTTCAGAAGCACCACCCAGCAGTGTTTCTCCACCATTTCTCCTCCACCTTCTAGAACACGCACTTATGCTTTAAACGGAAACGGATCTAGTTTAGTATGCAGGCCTAATCCAGTAGAATAACATTGGTGAATTAATAATCATGTCGAATTGTTTGTCCTGCAGCTGCACTGCGCACGTTCAGTTCTGACAAGAAATCAATATCGCAGAAATGCTCTTAGCTAGAACTCATCATTCTTCAAACCCAGCCCCTTTTTACAGTGACGCTGAGCTTCGGCAGCTGATCACCTGCGCCGATGGTCACACAAGGTAATCGGCCACACCTGCACACACCAGTGCGGTCATCAAATGCCTTATTATTATTATTATAATTTTTTAGTCATGTCTCATGTTATGATCAGGAAAATATGGCCGTAAATGTTGCAATGGCATTTTTAGTTGCTAGCTGTACTGTAGAAGCATTTCTCTAAGCTCAGATCAAATATACTCTAATTGTAGTTGTTTGGCTGTTTTTTCTTTTTTTGTTTTTTTTTAGCACACCATCGTCACTGTTTCTGTACAGTCTTTCCTTCTTTTTTGCCAAAACTCCACAGCTGAGAATTACTTGAATGGATAATAATCAGGGATGTGCTCATTTAGTCAGGGTTCATTAGACAGTAAAAGTATTAGATGCACTGGATGGTAAATGTAGAACTTTTTATGCCTTGAAACGTATGATCTGTGCAGTTTTTGTGGTAATTTGTGGTTTTCTAACATAGAAAATGATCTCTTTTGTGAAATCTAGTATACTTTAATTTATTAGAACCATTCATGACACTAACGCTTACATTTTGAATGTAGAAAAACGAATTGTATTTTCTGTTTGAAAAGAGTTTTAATAATATACATCAGGGGTCTTCAACGTTTTCCAGGCCAAGGACCCCCAAACTGATGGCGAAATGGAGCGGAGACCCACTAATTATATATATTGTATGAAATTGTGTTATATCAAACTGGTACCAAAACTTTCGCGACCCCCATGCAGTACCTCCGCGGACCCCCTAGGGGTCTCGGACCCCCTGTTGAAGATCTCCACTGTACATGCTTTCTGATTAAAGTGATAGATTTTGTGAAGATTTGAATGGTTATACAGGGGTGCAGAAATTGTCTGAGAAAATAATCAGAGCCAGTATAGGTGGTAGAGTAATAATAAGGTTGTTTTATTGCATTAAAAAAAAAAGTTTGTGGACACCTGACCATCACTGCCAAATGTGCTTGCCGAACATCTCATTCCAGATTCACTGTTATAATAAGCTCCACTCTTCTGGGAAGGCTTACCAATAGATTTTGGCGCCTGGCTGTGGGGATTTGTGATCATTCAGCTACAAGAGTATTCGTGAAATCAGTATGTGATTGTTGCCCTGCGATGGACTGGCACCCTGTCCAGGGTGTACCCCGCCTTGTGCCCGATTCTCCCTTGGATAGGCTCCTTGAGGAGGTCTGCGGTGGAGTTGGTGTTCCAGTTCTGTGCTGGACACTTAGGTTCTTGCAGTCCACACTTAGCAAACCATGTCTTCATGGAGCTCACTTTGTACACAGGGGCATTGTAATGCTGGGACAGGTTTGTGTATCTGAAGGGAAATCGTAATTCTACAGCATACAGATACTTTCTGTACAATTGTGTAGCAACAGTTTTGGGGACAAACAACATACAGGTGTGATGGCCGGGTGTCCACATACTTTTGGCCACATTATGTGGAAGCACTTAAAATTTCTGGGATGTATTTGAAATATAACCAGGATTCAATGTGTTAGTTTTTCTATGTTTTTGTGCTTTTTAAGTTGGAGATGCTGTATGTGTCAATAAATATTGCTGAAATAAAAATGTGTAGCTAATCTGATAATTTCTGACCAAAGACCTTGGGTGTACTGAAAAAAGTAAACCTCACTATGAATTTTATCTATTATTTTATTTTATTTATTATAATTTTTTTTTAAATATGTTGTAACCTATTGTCTAAGTTATTAGTAGTTATTTTTTATTGTAATATTATTACTATTAATATTACTGTAGTTAATGTTGTGATAAGACTTTTGTTGTCCTAACAGTTACTCTACATTCAAATGCGGAAACGAAGTGTGACCTGCTCTTAGTGGACCAATCTCTAACAGCACCCTATTGCGTATCTAGTGCCCTACGTAAGGTGTAAAAGCCATTAGTTCATCCCCTACGCAGTGCACTAAAGCCCGTGAAGCTGTTTGGGACACAGCCTGAGTGTTTCTAGCTCCACAGAATGACTGTTCACGGGTTGTTTTGATGTAACTGATCAAGGCTGCTTTTTTTTGTCGGGCGCTGTTGATCTTCCTGTATTATTATTTATCGAAAGCGGAAATCATTTCGCTGTCACCTGAAAACGGATAAAGGGTAAGAATGATTTACTGTTTAACCTGTATTAAATAGTCCACTTCGTCGTTGTGCGTTCTCGTCTGACGAGTTAGCTCAGTTAGCTTAGCTTTTTCCGCATCGATACTGTGTCGGCTAAGCTAAGCTTAGCTAACTGGCACAGGTTGATGGACCAGGTACACCAATAATAACGCGTTGTTATAATAATAATATTAATAATAATAATGTTTAAAGTGACCACTGTTTAGTCTTTAGTCTGCTTTTTTAACTTTATTAGTTTAATTCTTATTCTTATTAGGCACTAATTAGTTCACATTTTACAGCAGGTGGAGAATATCGTTAACCCTCACAGGTGTCTTTCGAACCCCAGATAACGTTAGCTAACATGCTACATCTGTTTGTTTGTTTTTACAATGATTTATTGTCCAGTTCGAGAGCACTGGGTTGTATTTCGAGGCCCAGCACGGAGTTCAAATGTTCCTGCCTGAAGTAATTATTTGTAAAATAGGAGAATACAGTCGTCATGGTCTGAGTCACCAGTGCAATACTCTTACTACCTCTACACTTTAGAAACGTCACTCCACGTGTGACGCAGACAAATCACGTGGTTGCGTCTCACCGTTGTAACGTGCTGAGGGGCGTAAACCAATCAGATGGATGTAGTGTTGAGAGGGCGGGGCTACTCCACCCTTCTTTTCATTTCAAAAGTACTGTTCGGACCTGATAAGATTTCTGGACTTGTGTTGCTGCCTTACAGCGCCAGGGTCCGTCAGGGTTCCTTCCGGTTCTCCGGTTTCCTCCCACCTCACCTTAGTCCTGGTTCACACCCAGTCTTCCCAGTATAGGCTCCATCTCCACTACAGCTCTGACAAGTTCTGAGTGGTGCAGCGAGCGGAAAACCATGCTCCCTATCCTTGGATCGCGAGTTTGTAGGGCAGGACATACTCTGTCCTGTCAATCACAGCGACACTAGCCTATCATCGGCATCTGTGAGGTCATGTATGTGGAAGAGGGCAGAGAGCGCATTCATCAAAAATGTGTTACTTCGCTGCGACACAGCGTGAGCAGCAGTTCAAATATATGCGGTTGCTTAGCGTCACGTGTCTCTTGGGGGCTACGTCCATGTTAATCTGGATGAATGTGACGTTTTTTTCCTTTCATCCACACTTAGTCTGAGCTTTTGGAAAACACTTTCCCAAGTGTATAAATTTGAAGACGCCGTTTTCACGTACTGCGTTGTAGACCGATAAAACGGAGATATGCAAAAAGAAACAATAATTTTAAGTGGTGTGACAGTCACGTGATCCGTTGGACTCGAAGCGAACAAGATTGTGGACGATGTTAAAATGGTTTGAGTAAAAAGGTTTACGTCGTCATCAGTGCTTTAGCAGTTTCACCACTGCTTTCGTAAAATGTAACATGAACGCAATATGTAAATTATGATTCATGACAGGAACTCTGTAAAGCAGGGGTCTTCAACGTTTTCCAGGCCAAACTGATGGCGAGATGGAGCGGAGACCCCCTAATTATATATATTGTATGAAATTGTGTTATATCAAACTGGTACCAAAACTTTCGCGACCCCCATGCAGTACCTCCGCAGACCCCCTAGGGGTCTCGGACCCCCTGTTGAAGATTTCCGCTGTAAAGGATTTGTAGTGGTAACACAAGCACTGCAGATCACGCTGATCCAATAAAGAAACGAAATTCGCCATCAAACATGTGGACTTTGCTTTCCCCCCACACAGCTTTGCCCTCTATCTCAGCTGTCCGCTTGGTGCAGTTTAATGAGGTGACGACAGCCAATTGATAGTCTGCAGAGCTGCTCCAGTAGTGTCTTATTCCCTTTACCCGACTCCAGATGTGTGTGCTCACTGTGAGAAAGATAGGGAAACCCTGACTGAGACGCACGTACTGATCTATCTGGGGACCTGATGATCGTTAAGGCTTCCAACACGTTTGCATTGAAGTTAAGAGACAGTAGTCAGTGTATTACAAGCTCTTTTCTGAACCCTTGGTCGCGGGTTTACAGACGGATCGGCTCCTGGTACATTTTGCTTTACAAATTATAAGAGCTCTGATTGGCCGATTCAATTGGAACTAAAGTGTGTGTGTGTGTGTATAAACTACTCAAGTTACACATCAACTTGGATATACAGACGTGACACTCAATATCACTCATCACAGCGTGTGTTGCCAGGATTGTTTATTTTCACCCTGAGGGGTTTTAGACCGCCCGTTGTTCCTGAGAGAGATGATGCGTGTTCAGATAAATACTTTTCAGCCAAATTATTGCTTTGTTTTGCGACAGCTAACCCGTACAAGTCCGATAGACAAGACACCAGTGTCTGACATTTGCTTGTTTAGTTCTGGAGCTACAAAGCAAATATAGGGAATGAAAACTTTTTTTGTAAATCCGTGTCCCAAACCTCATCCAGTTCTTCAGAGAGTCACTGCGGTTGAGGACACACAGTGACTTGCTTCAATCTATAAACATGAACACATCATCACAACGTACCCGAGTGTTGTGACAATTTGGGGCCATCTTGTTCAACACTTTTTTTTTTTTTTACTTTTCTATAACAGCAGCTCAGACAGTAGTACTGGCTGTAATACAAATCACTGGTGCTCATTTTTAGGATTCCTCTGTCAGGAGGAGACCTATTGTTAGTGTTAGTGTTCTTATTATTAGTCGTCTTCTTTAATGTTCTCTCTGTTCTTTGCCTGATCCTTCCGTTTTCATTCATTTGCTTCCAAACACTACACTCACTGAGCTGTCAGTTTGAAAACTCTTTCTGCTCTCTGAACCGGTCATCTTCTCCACCCTTTCATTCTCTGAGACCTCTGCAATGACATCAAGCCTGTGTGATTTTTATAAGGCCTTTGTTATTCACTCGTAAAGTCAAAGGCGAGGGAAGGGGGAAAAAAAACAGATGGGTGTGTGAGCTAGCGTGAAAGAGTCCACGAGTAAGTGCGAGCGAGAGATTTTGGCTTAGAAGGGAAGTGTGTGAGCGTTGCTTAGCACCTCAGAATGACTCTGTGCCCAGGCACTGTTGCTCAACATGGAGATTACCGTAATTAACCTTGTCCCGCTCGGTACACATTTTGTTAGCGTGCATCGTTGGATCACTTGGAAAACATGGATAGATACGTTTGGCAAATACGTGCATGCACTTGGCTCCGTGTGATAGACTTCTTCTCTGAACCTTGTAGGTTGACGGCCGATTACACCATGGAGTCCATGCTCAATAAGTTAAAGAGCACCGTTACTAAGGTGACTGCTGACGTCACCAGTGCCGTGATGGGAAACCCTGTGACGCGGGAGTTTGAAGTCGGCCGGCACATTGCCAGCGGAGGACCGGGGATGAGCTGGAGAATCTACAACGGCACAAAGAAGTCCACCAAGCAGGTGAGCAAAGTCAAGTGGCGACACAGTGAGCGATCGTTTCGTCCTCTTTACCCACTGAATGGTAGTTACACGGCAAATGCTACACACTTAACCAAGTAGCTCAAGGCAATAAAACGCTGATCTGTTCTCTGATACATGATCGTTGTCTATGGTGATGCTGAAGGATTTGATTTTGGAGGGTGAAAAAGGTGTGTATGTGTGTGTGTGTGTGTGTGTGTGTGTGTGTGTGTGTGTGTGTGTGTATATATGTATGTATGTGTGTGTGTGTATATGCGTGTGTATATGTATATATGTGTATGTATATTATTCATTTATTTTAGTTTATTTTGTATTTAAGTATTTATGCATTATTTTTTATGGATGCACAAAAAGCAAGGAATTAAACTCCAGTCGTAAATGAATAATAAAAACATTCACTGCACCTTGTGGTTTCTGTTACTCGCTGTTTTTAGACATATTATTTTACTTTTGATCATAATGTTTTAATGAGACATGACAGATCTTACTCACGCTACAGTCTGTATCAGCGCGTGTGAGGAGCAACGCGGTCTCGTTACTAACACGTCACTTCCGTTATAATAAACAACAGAATTTACACGGCAAGCGCCTTAATACACCATATAATGACAATAAACTGGAATTAAACTAAACCTTTTAAGCAACTCGCACAGTTCCCCCTGCCCCTTACACACAGTGGAGCATTTTGGATATAAACATGTTTGTGCTAATGCGAGCGTACGTATGACGACATGCACCGTCGCCAAGAAGCGGCTTATATAGTCAAAAAACGAAAAACACCCGCTAGTGTTGTATTTGACATGATCTTACCTTTCTCATATCCACACACTAGATGGTAGTACAGAATGTGCAGTACTTTATTTGGGACAAAACATTAGTATTTAGTCTCCGAAGTGTGTTTTCTGAACAGAAGTAATGTAATGAGTAAATCTCCCCCGTGCCGCGCGCAGAAAAACTAATCAATAATGAGATTCATTGACAACGTTTTTTATAATCAATAATTAACGATTTTATCGATTAGTTGTTGCAGCTCTAATATATGTGTGTGTGTATATACAGTATCTCACAAAAGTGAGTACACCCCTCACATTTGTGTAAATATTTGATGATATCTTTTCATGTGAACACTGAAGAAATGACACTGTGCTACAATGTAAAGTAGTGAGTGTACAGCTTGTGTAACAGTGTAAATTTACTGTCCCCTAAAATAACTCAACACACAGACATCAATGTCTAAACCACTGGCAACGAAAGTGAGTACACCCCTAAGTGAAAATGTCCAAATTGTGCAAAATTATCCATTTTACCTCCCCGATGTCATGTGACTTGTTAGTGTTACAAGGTCTCAGGTGTGAATGGGGAGCAGGTGTGTTAAATTTGGTGTCATCGCTCTCACACTCCCTCATACTGGTCACTGGAAGTTCAACATGGCACCTCATGGCAAAGAACTCTCTGAGGATCTGAAAAATGTGCAAAGTGTCATTTCAAATAAATATCAAATATTTACACACATGAGGGGTGTACTCACTTTTGTGTGATACTGTATGTATCTCACATGTATCTCACATATGTATGTATGTATGTATGTATATATGCAATCCTTCACCAACCCTGGTGTGTGGAGTGTTTTCCCCCTCAGTGCGATTCACCGGTGAAGGTCCAATTCCACTCGAACTCTAGTGAGAAAACGATTCAACCCTGAATCCCGTGTTGACTTGGGAGCTGAAGTGCTGCAACATGTTCTGGAAATTAATAGCTGGATGTGATGCACATAATAATTAAAACTAGTTATTATCATCTGTCGTTTATCGAGAGCCAGCTCCATGTTCTCCATGCTCGGGTGATTTCTATATGTGCTTGCCAAAGGTTTGTTTACATTTCTTTTTGTCTCCCCGCTCTGCATTTCTGGCCAAAGAATGTTATTCGATGTGTTGACGTAATTTCCAATGAAACAAGAAGTCAGGGTGGGATATATCGAGTGGCTCCTCCCAACCTTTTAAATAGCCAGTAGTGTTTAGCTCACCTCACAGCCCGGGCTAAGCCGTACTTAACAGTTAGCACTGTGGAATAACGTCTGTCCCAAAGCCATGAGGCGGCACAAATACCTCCCTCCTTCAACGGGAATGAATTCAAGCCGTTTCCTTCTTAACCAACTTACAGTGACAGCTGAATAAAGCGCACACGTTTGAACAGGCTGAGACGCATTTACAACCCACGCCTGCTGATATGATTTCTCTCGTTCAACAACGCCAACTTCAGTAAAGTGATTTTCATAAAGATGGGGGCGGGACACTTTGGATTCTAGAGAGCATTCGATTGGACAGAAAATCTGAAGTGCAGAATGATGTCATCACAATTGTTGGTGTTTGAGAGAAACTGTACATTTTGAACACGTATATCTTCTAAATGTGAATTGTGTCATTGTTTCACAGCACACGATCTTCTAGATAACCTTAAGCCTGACATGTTCATACTAAAATCCACCGAACCGCCATTTTGATTTCATGGGGACAAAAGTACTTTTTCAATGCAGTGATAAAATGTTTGCTGGTTTCCGAACACAGCTCCTGCACCTTGTTTGAGTACACAATGCATTGATTTCGAATAAATGTGTCTGTTTCGAGGCCTATTTTGTTGTACGGAATATTTTTCGTTGTATGACATCTTTATATTTCATGGTCGTGTTCTAGCATGAATAATGGATGATACTGGTTCATAAACCCGTGTTTGTTCATGTTGTGGTGTTGCAGTAAACCTCATTGTGTTCAAGAAAAATGTTGAATATCTATATGTCGTGAACCCCCCCCCCCCATATTCAGTTATAATTAGATTGTTTCATTAACATTTTCATAATCAAAAACAGAAGGTCCACATTTGAATGTTTTAAGATCTTTAAGGTTTAGAGGCGTAACAGGAGTCTACTGAAACACCTTGTATTGATGATGAAGAAAAGGAGATTAGAGTAAAGATGAAGTGATCATGTATTTTATTTCATTATGTAACACTTTTTAACTGAAATAAAGTTGTCTAAATAGACGTACTATTTGGGCGCACGTGGTTAGCACGTTTGCCTCACACCTCCAGGGTCCGGGGTTCGAGTCCCGCCGGGGCCATGTGTGTGTGTGTGTGTGTGTGTGGAGTTTGAATGTTCTCCCCGTGTGTCGGGGGTTTCCTCCGGGTACTCCGGTTTCCTCCCCCAGTCCAAACACATGCATGTTAGGCTGATTTGTGTGTCTGAAGTGTCTGTAGTGTATGAATGGGTGTGTGAGTGTGTATGTGATTGTACCCTGCGATGGATTGTCACCTTGTCCAGGGTGTACCCCGCCTTGTGCCCCATGCCCCCTGGGATAGGCTCCAGGTTCCCCGTGACCCTGATAAAGGAGTAAGCGGTAGTGGATGGCTGGATGGATGGATGGACATACGATGTTTTTTGGTGTGTGATGAAATGACAGTATGCTGGACCCTATGGAAGCCATTTCACTTCACTGTATGTTGGAGAGGTTAAACAAATGCAAACTTTACTGCCGTGTGCATAAAAAAAGCCAGAAACATGGAAAAGAACTCGAGTTCATGAAACTCTGTTGTTTATACAGGAAGTAGCAGTCTTTGTATTCGACAAGAAGATTCTCGACAGATTTCAGAAGTTTGAGAAGGACCAGATCATCGATTCACTCAAACGAGGAGTTCAGCAGCTAACACGTTTACGACACCCATGTCTTCTCACAGTCCAGCATCCTTTAGAGGATTCAAGGTAAGCCTCTCACTCTCTCTCTCACACACACACACACACACACACACACACAGGCAGACTGTTGAAATGAGTGAAAAGAAAGGAAACGTAAACGTGTTTTTCTCTTTTTTTTGTGACCAGTAAAGCGTTCATAATAAACGCAGTTCTTGGCTGAAATAGCGGCTCTTGTGTGTACAGCTTCATCAAAAGGCACGGCTCAGCTTTGTGGGAAGGGACTATGAATAATACATGTAGGAAAGAGAGAATAGGGAACAAAGATCTCCTCATATTCACCCTGTATAAAACATATCTGCTTAATCCTAGTGCGTAGTACACGATTTTAGCCCCCGATTATCCAGGTTACAAATGAATTTTGGGGCTTGTATTATTATATTCTCAGAGCTGTATTCTCACACAGCGCGAACCCCTCTGAGACTAGTTGCAAGTACTGCAACGAGATAGCAGCCAGTGAGAGCCCGAGAAGAAATCCGATCGGTCTCCTGTCAAGCGCAGCAGATCTGTCATCCATTTGTTTTTGTGTGAGAGGACAAGGGCAGAATGTTCTCTTTGCAGAACAGACAATCCTCACTGCTTGCATCACTCTTTGTATCCATTGCATCACAATGGTTACGCCACATTGTCTTGGCACATGATCATCGTGTGTAGTGCACATGCCACTACGTCCACCAAACAACTGATCACACGTCACGTAGCGTGGCCGTGATTCTGATATGTTGAAATTCGTGTAGTGTGTACATGGATTTATAGGATGAACAGGTGAGTCCACCAGGTGTTTCTGTTAACCGTACTCAAATCTCCCTCGCTTTTTTGTTTGTTTGTTTCCAGAGACTGTCTGGCGTTCTGCACAGAGCCTGTGTTTGCTAGCTTGGCTAATGTGCTGGGCCAGTGGGACAATCTGCCTAGTCCTGTTCCCACAGACATCAAAGAGCACAAACTCTTCGACGTGGAGACAAAGTATGGCTTACTACAGGTGAGACAACATCGAAGGAGACATCCACATATTCTCGCATTCCTTCTTCATTCTTTAACCCACAACTGCATGAATTATTACATTTACATCATTTTTTTTCTGGATTTTTATTACTTGAATTATGAGAGTTTTTTAAAAAGGGGGGGGGGTTGGTAAATTACTGCCATATTGCAACAATGCTGGAAAGTAAAATATCACAAAGTGTATGATATTACAATTCCAATTACTGCATTTTCCAGACTATAAGCTGCAGAGTTGTTTTTGCCACCTAGTAAGCATATATAAGCTATATCTAGAAAGGGATTATAGTGGGGCGGCTGTGGCTCAGGTGGTAGAGTGGGTCGTCCACTAATCGTAGGGTTGACGGTTCGATTCCCGGCCCATGTGAAGTGTCCTTGGGCAAGACACTGAACCCTAAGTTGCTCCCGATGGCAAGTTAGCGCCTTGCATGGCAGCTCTGCTACCGTGAGAGTGTGTGTGTGTGTGTGTGTGTGTGAATGGGTGAATGAGAACCAGTGTAAAGCGCTTTGGATAAAAGCGCTATCTATATAAGTGCACCATTTACCATTTATAGTTGTAACTTTTATGGGGTGGGGGGTTGAATTATTTCTCTTGAAACATGAAATTTAGAAGATGCACAGTTACATTATTGCATGTTGCCATTTAACAGAATACTCAAAATATATATTTTATATGTTCACATATCTCAGATAGTGTTTGATTTTTGCATAAATTATGAAAAATGTATAAAATTTTGAGAATCCTCTGATGAGGCGCAATAGTCACATTTTTTTATTTCCTACTTGTACAAAATGAGCCGGAAGATATGTAGAACATGATAAATAAATAAAAGAAAGCATTGGGTTAAGCAGTGGACATTTGGAACACTGATTTCTTGTCCAGAATGCTTGTTTGTGTTTGAATAACGTGATTGGTTGAGTAATGTACTTTGTTCACAATGGGAAGATAGGCTTTGTGGTCTGATACAGAATGCCTTCTGGATGTGTGGAGTCGAGACAAAGCTTTTACAGATAGCCTTCATGTTAATCGTTAATGTTTGTTGAGGAACAACACAAATTAAATTAAGAATGCATTAATATGAACAGTAATAGAGTGCAGCTGTTGTCTGTTACTTAACATGCACTACAGATTAGACGTATAAAACCGTGGTAGGTAAGTGATCATCTCTGTGTTACACGAACATGCACTGATATAAAGGCAATTATCCTAGAATCAATACTGGGTACAAGTCTGAAAACACTCCTGTTCAAGAATGTGTTACCACACTGTCATTCACAGGGGCTTCTGAATAGATAACACACAGGGTCAGTGTCTCAGTGCCTAACGGTATTTCACTGTTCTGGTGATGGTACTCTTCCACGTCTCAGCAGGTGTTGTGAATAGCGTGGAAGGTGGCTCTCCTTGCTCAGGACCCTGGAAAGATGCTTCAGATGCTGTTGATCTCTTTCAAAGTCCATTATTGATGCTAATGATCTTGGCAGATTTTGTTATAGCTATTGTTACAGTTTGGAATAAAAAAAAAAAAGAAGTGAATCTGTCACCTAGCGTATGGGTTCCCACAGACCCTTTTAACTGTTAAATAGTATAGTTATTATTAATGGAAATCACCATTAATAATGTGTGCAATATTTTATCTATTAATTAGCGCTATAGACATTTCTATTTCTGCATTTTCAACCGACTGAATACATTAAGTTTACATTTACATTTATTCATTTAGCAGACGCTTTTATCCAAAGCGACTTACAAATGAGAGCACACACACACACACACCAGTGGTAGCAGAGCTGCATGCAAGGTGCTAGCTTGCCATCGGGGGCAACTTAGGGTTCAGTGTCTTGCCCAAGGACACTTCGGCATGGGATCACCACCAACCCCACGATTAGTGAAGTAGTGGACAACCCACTCTACCGACTGAGCCACAGCCGCCCAGTTTATTCATAAGCTCACTTGTTTTTAAATAATTGAAGTTGGGATTAAACCACATTTAATTCAAGCGACCAGTCAAACAGGCTAATAACTATCAGAACCCAATTATAAGTATAATAAAGTTGGGTTGTGATTTAGAGGTCGACCGATTGTCTGTTATCTGGGGGAAAATCCACGCCGATAGTTTTTCCCAGTTGTGGTCGTTGCAGGAGCGTTGAGAAGGTGTGTATGAGTATGAGAGCAATAATCATATTACAGCCTGGACAGATTGGATACAAGCATAATAGCAATCACATAAAAGCCTGCCCAAAAAGATGGGTCTTAAGATGAGATTTTAATACAAGAAGACTTGTCATACATCCTGTGGTAACAAGTTCCGTAAATAAGGAGCTGGATGACTAAAGGCTTGGGACTCCATAGAGGTAGTGCGAGTTTGAGGGGAAACGAGAGTGAGTGCAGAAGATGGTCTTAAAGTATGAGTAGGAGGGTAGATATGAAGAAGGTCATAAGTATGAAGGGGTAAGATTATTGAGTGCTTTGTAAAAGGTAAGAACAAGGATTTTAAACTCGATACGATATTTTAGCGGGAGTCAATGCAAGTGTTGTAAAATGGGAGTAATGTGTTCAGCTAGAGGAGTTCTATAAATAATTCGAGCAGCTGAATTCTGTACTAGCTGGAGTTTCTAAAAAAGCTTTGAAGGTAGGCCATGAAAAGGAGCATTACAGTCATCATTACGGGATGTGACTAGAGCATGAACAAGAATCGCAGTGCTCTGTACTGAGAGAGCCGGACGAATTTGATTAATATTATGTATGTGGAAATATGCAGAGCGTATGACACTGTTTATACAGTGGTGTGAAAAAGTGTTTGCCCCCTTCCTCATTTCCTGTTCCTTTGCATGTTTGTCACACTTAAATGTTTCGGAACATCAAACCAATTTAAACAATAGTCAAGGACAACACAAGTAAACACAAAATGCAAT